>LPNX011005072.1:5164-18244 GCA_001517045.1 Pseudotsuga menziesii | reverse complement strand
ATATGCTTGTTTGTGTTGGGAGTGGACCCTGAAGCACATGATTGACGAGATGTTTTGTGTTGAGCGAGGAGATCTGGAGTAGTGGAGTGATTGATGATTTATGTTGAGTGAGAAGCTTTGGAGCACAAGATTACTTACCTTTTTGTTGAGCGAGAAGCTCTGGAACACATGAAAAGATAATTGTATGTGTTGGGCACAAGCCCTGGAGCCTTCCATGTTGATGTTGAGCATAAGCTCTGGAGCATCAGATCCTTGGCCATTGTATCCCTAGGTGTATCATACAAGTCAATCCTAGCACTAGTGTTGAGCGAGGAGCTCTAGAATTGCACTAAATTGTAACTCTGTGTTAAAGCGTTGAGTATGGGATTTGGTAAGTTCTAGGGGTTACTGAAAAGAATTTAATAAATTTCGAGTGAAAATGACTCGAGAAAAATATTGATCCCATCATACTTATTTATAAGTGATTAAATGAAATTTCAAATTTCTGTATTCTCATCAAAGTACTAAAGAGCTACCATGGTATATAAGGGAAATCCAACATGCAAGGATGTTTAGAGTTGCCTAGCCTAGTAGACCTAAACCATCTACCTACTTAACCTTAATGAAGAAGTGTCATTAAGTCTAGGGATCATGGTATATGATGCTGAGAGACAAATGTTAACAAAAGTGTTATATTATTATGTACTTTATACATGGAATGTATAAAGAATTAAATATATCAATAATGTAAATAAATGAAAGAAAGAAGAGAAGCTCCATCAATTATTATTTATTATTGAAGATTAATAAATAGTATAATGTCTATGAAAGTCCAACTAGGAACTAGTAGAAATTTCGTAAGTTAAAATATTAATAATTACCCAAAGTAATTCAAAAGGGTTAAATCAAGAAACCAAGGTTTCTTGATTTAACTGTCCCTTTGACTAAAAAGTCTGCCTATAAAGACTCAAGCCAAGGAAAGGCTTGGGGTTCTGATCTATCATTAGAGGAGTCATTTTCCGCCTATTTTCTCTCAAGTAAATTCTTGAAGAAAATTTCCTGGAAGGAAAAGGAGAATTGATCCAGATCTGATACACGAGATAGGAAACCTTACCTTAGGAGCTCTAAGCTACTTTCATGTTGGAGTCCAGCTCGCGGGGATCTGGATTGAAACTAGGAATGGTTCCGGGTCATGGTTGGGAAGGATGTGGTCCTATATCAAATCTCTTATCATATATATGTACATAAAAGCACCCACGATTATATTTAATCCACCATAAACAACCAATTTCAATTATGCATAACTCATCAAACATTACATATAACGAATAAAATAATACATCATACACAGAAATCGTGTCATGTATTAACTTATATCAAGATCAAATTACAAACCCAAATATTACAATGGGGATAGGAATCGAATCCTATGGGCATACAATCCCAACCCTTTTTATAAATCAAAATATAATACATTACATTAACACCCAAACAGAGTCAAACTCTAATGGTTTATGTTGCATCTAAACTATGGCCACACTATACCTTAAATTATTTGGCTACATCAATTAAATATCTACTCTATTTAAAATAAATGTTAATCAAACCATTGCACTACAATGAGGTCGTAAGACCCTGGGTTCTGCTCAATGCTGTAAGCACGGCCTCAGCCAAAACACATATTACACAGAGTCCATTTAAGAGTCTAAACCATCAACGATGAAGGCCATCGTGAGCTTGCACCCCTGGCATTTATAAATCCACATTATATAATAAACCTTGAAATCATACACAATAGACAACCATTTGAAACCCATGCGTAGAATTCACCGAAGCCACGGCATGGCAAATAAAAATACACGGTATGATTTTAATAAACAAAAATACTATGTTAATGATTCACCTCTTAAGCTATTTAATGAAATATAAATAGTAATGCCACAGTGAAGCTATTGCATCCATGATGGGAAAGGATCAAGCCATTTATGGCATGGCCTTACCCCACCATGTCAATATTTTCAATCAATTTAAATACTCAACACAAAGACCATAAACAATGGTGTGGCCTTACCCCACCATGTCAATATTTTCAATCAATTTAAATACTCAACATAGAGACCAAAAACAAAGGCGTATGCCTGTGTATAACCCATCATATTAAACCATTAACGCAGTATAAATTCCACACACATAGTAAGCATAAAACCCACGACCATTTCATTAAAATGTAGGGTATTTACATCGCACAATGTTGCCATCATTGTAGTCTTTCCACACAGTCACTATTAAAATCCAAAACAAAGTCCACACAGGCATGCCGATGGGATATGGCACCATTGCAAGCAATGGTGCATCCCATGGCTCAAAAGCCCAAATCCTTATATGATTTACCAAAACCAAAAAGAAAACTAAATACACAGAGCCATGAGAAATGTGAGTTTCTCCATGGCCAAAACCACTACACCATTAAATTTAAAAACCCAAGTCTGTGCATTAAGCCCGAAGGTGAATTCAAACCCCACAAAGAACCCCAACATCAAACGATGAAACACCACGCAGACAAGTTGAGAGAAAACAAGCATAAGATTGTTAGCAAGGCTTACCTTACTTATTGTTAGCAATCAAAACCCCAATGGAGCTGGATCCACGCTGCTCATCATCCCTCGGCACCTGCAACCAAACAAACGAAACCATGAATTAGAAGTATGACAACAAATGAAGTCTCAGAATAAACACGAACTAGCAGGAAAGAGAACCCCCAAGCGAGGCTTACGTCCTAGGTCTGAAGGTCACCTCCATAACCCCTGTGTCGTGAAGAACAACCCCAAATGACAACGAAATGACCAAAGCATCGTGAGCCAAGACTAAGGGAGGGATGGCACAAAAACCAAGGTGTATTAATGGCACCAGCTGGTTTCCACCACCAAAACCAAAACCCACCAAGCTATAGTTTGGTAACATCAAATTAGTATAGTCTCCACCCACCATGCAATCGATAAACCCCATCGTATATGGTCCAAACCATATGTTATATCGCCACCCCAAATCATATCACCACCTTAAACATTACAACGCTAATGTTATAGCAAGGTTTAATATATCACATGGTTTAATACATTACCATGCTAAGGTTTAGTGCATAGTCCATGTTGGTATGCACTAACCATAAGTCAAGCCACAAGACTTATATACTAATATAATATGAACACCATGGGCTTATGACATAATAACATGTGAACCATAGCTCAAAGCCTTCACTTAAAATAATGCAATTAAGCCCTAAGCTTATGCTTAGTGAACATGGCATATGTAATGTGCCATGTTAAATATTTGACCCTCATAAAAAATCAACGGTCCGTCCTTAGGCCAAGATAATAACCTACAGTGTGAGATACATAGGAAATATTAATAAGATTTCATAAATAAACATAGAACGAAGTTAATTCTAATATGAAAAGTGACGAATTACAATACCATAATGAAGCATAAGTAATGTACAGGAAATTTAGCAATGATAACTAAATCGACAAAAATAGTATTATACCTGGTTATAATTCTGAGTTGGTAAAGAACCAAAGTAAGCCCGCAGTATGTTCTTTAATATCAAGACTTCTAGTACTCTTTAAACAAGACCCTGTCGCAAAGTATGAACTACATACGAAGTAAAATAAGTGCCTTAGGTCAGAGAACTAAGTAAGCCTGCGAACAAGTAAACACCTTTACCTCTCAAACTGTCATGGGAGAACGAGTCTTGCCACTCCACCCACTTTGTTACCACAAACAAATTTAAGTGAGAACTTAATAAATAACAAAGTAAACATGCGCCGAAGTAAATGAGTTTCTACGCAAATAAATTAACACGTCGATAGTAATGTCTAAACAAGAGAATAGATTAATAAATAGACACATGACATCGTAAGTAAAATGTATTAACAATAAATGACTGGAAGTAAATGACAGAACGTAAGGACAACTTACGATTAGATAGCAGTACAAGTAGTGTACATATATTCTACAAGTAATAATGTTCCATTCAGGTAGTTTTTACTAACCTATAAAAAAAAAATATTTCCAATTTTTGGGGACATTACATATACCGAGCAACTTTTCAGTTTGGGACAAACTTTTGAAATAGTGACAATGTTTTTAATTTCATCATAAATCCATAGCGACACTTGTAATATATCAACAAACTTCTGGTATAGCGACAACCTTTTCATATAATCATAAAACCATGGCACCAAACTTTTCCTCTAGTGACAAACTTTTTATATACACACAAACTTCTGATATAATCATAAAACCTTCATGACAAGCTTCTAGCATAGCGTCAAACTTTTCTTATACCGACAAAGTTTACATATATCGACAAACTTTTGTCTTTGTAAACAACTCTTTATATAGTGACACACTTTTGACTTATTCATAAATCATGGTGACAATATTTAAATATAGCGGCAACCTTTTGATATAGCGATAAACTATTCATATATTCATAAAACCATTGCCACAAAAATTTCATATAGCAACAAACTTTTTATATGGCCACAACCTTTTCATAAAGCGGAAACACTTTTCAGCTTACCATAAAACCATAGCGACCCACTTTTAATATAGTGACAAAATTTACATATACTGACTAACTTTAGATCTACCGACAAAGTTTTCATATATCGACAAACGTTTCGTAAATCGCGACAAAATTTTTCTATACCTTCAAACATAACAACCATTGAAGCAGGTCAACCGTGACTATCACGTCAAACATTATAGATAAGGAAACTATGGTCAATAAATACAACAATATCAAGCATGCCCAAGTATGGTCATGCCAAGTACATCAAACAATATTGACACCTTGGTCCAACATGCTGAACCATGATTACCATGTCCATAATATCATAATCATGTCAACCATGACCATGGTATGGTAATCATGTCAACCATTCCCATGGTCTGACAACCAAATCAACCATGTCCATGGTATACAAACTAGATGAAGTAAGGTATGACATGACCATGGGTGACCATGTCATATGTTCTTTGCATGACTATGTTCAAGTATTGTCATCCATGCTTATGGATGTCAACCATGGTTGATTGTGGTCAACTTGGTCAATCATGAATGTCTTGATAGTGGTCTTGAGTACATCATGTCAAAGATATGCTTCCCATTTCTAGGTTGACCATGTGTTCAAATAGACTCAAAATAATTAACCATGTCATTGTCAACCATGGTCATGTTCATCGTTGCACATGGCCAACCATGGTGGAGATGACCATGGTCAACCATGGTTAACAGTTATGGTTGACCATAATGTCCATCTTTAAGCATGGGTATGGTCTACCATGCCAACCATACCCAGGAAATTCATTTCCAAAAACATTATTGTGAATAAATGAAATAAATATTCAAAAATAAAGTATTATACAAAACATATTTCTAAAGCTATATTTTTTTAATGTTTACTTTTAAATACAATAATTTAAATATTTTTTTTTAAATAATATTTAGAAAAGAAAAATACAAAAATAATTATTGATTTGTTTACTATAGAAAATAAATTTATTTTTACTTTTTTTCCCATATTATTTTATCACACTATTATACACCAACTATTCAAATTTAAAAAATAATATTGTTTCCCTTTTATTTTAATAATAATATTACTACTAATAATGAGAATAATATTATTTATATTATTATTATTATTAAAGATACAATTTAATAATTTTATCATCATCTTTATACTTATTTTTATTTTCATCATCATCATCATATTTATTTTTATTATTGTAATAAAATAATTAATACTAATTATTATTATTATTATTATTATTATTATTATTATTAATATCACTAATTATTATTATTAATTTTATTATTATTCTTATTATTAAAAAACAATTTAAAAATTTTAAGGATACCATAATCAATAATTAGTTTTATTTGTTTTATTATTATTCTTATTATTAAAAAAACATTTTAACAATTTTAAGGGTACCATAATCACATAATCATAGGTGTAATATACTAATAATTATAATAATAATAATATTTATTATTATTATTATTATTATCATCATTATTAATATTAATAATGATAATATTAGTACTAAGAATTACATTATTCAATATTTAATTTCTAAATAATAATAATTAGAATAACAATAATATTAGTACTATTATTTTCCTGCTCTGTCCGTTAACTAGCACAACAACATAAAATGTTGTTAGTGTACGTCGATCGGCGTCATGTCCTTTCTCATCCCTTAAATGATGTTGATGAGCATATACCAACAACATTTTATGTTGTTGTGCTAGTAATATATCTAAGCAATGTTGTATAATGGCCAATACTCACAAATTAAGTATGGAAAATGTTGTGCTTGATACATCTAGATGAAAAATGTACAATCTTGAACACTATAGTCACACCGCCTCAAGAACTAAGTTGACCAATTCAAACTGGGTTTGACGAACTCAAACTGAAGGATGAACAATAACTCGGGTGATATTGTATGCACCAAGGATGAATAATGCTGAGAATTTTATGTTAATAACAAAACTACAACATGTTTAACTTAACAGTGGTAATCAAAAGATCATAATAATGTAACTCAAGCCATAATAACCATCAAATCCATTGTAAATCCCCCAACACATGCTCATTTACAAACTTAACCAAGATGCTAGGATGGGTGAAATGGAAAAAAAAGGCTAAGATGAAAGCGATTGACTTATTAACTTCAACCATGTGATCTCTAAGAGTAAAAGGGATACCTCACACCACAATGACAATATGCATGACATAAAACACTAGGGAAAGGAGGTGTTTCATACATGGTAAGGTGCAAAGGAGGTGTCCACTAGACTCTTACAAGTATTTTTTTTGCAATTTGATAGATTTAAATTTCAATAACATTTCACAAGATAACTAGCCAACCTCCAAGGGTAGGTGCCCTAGGTAGCCTTGCATGTCGCAAATATTGACTTGGCCTATCCCCACTATCAGTGAGCATCCATAGCCTCAACTGAATTTCCATTGTTTCCCTATAGGGGTAAATGGCCTTACATCATACAAAGGATTAGTGCTCATCCCTTGCTTGATGGATGATTTAATTACTTTCATTTTATTTAGGCCCAATGTTTAAAAATGCAACTAATTTCCATTGGCCTTGCATCCTTTAGATATAGCAAATTTATGTGTTCTGATGCATTTCACTTTGCAAAGAATAACGTGTTTCGAGGACTAACAAAGACACTTGTACACCTAGAAGATGAGACACGCGCAAACATGGATTCCATCATGCACAAAGGTCAAGGTGATGGGAAAGCTCATCAATCTAGGTTGGTCTAAGTCACTAGTCAAGGGTTGAAATCAAAACTGAAGTAAAATGGATGTCTGGGGAGGAGTGAAAATGAAACCAACATAGCATAGATAAGGATAATCCTGTGCAAGGTAGGAAATACAAGTGAGCATGCAAAATGGACTTATTCAAATGATCTTTTGACTACTCATGACACAAGTTTGAAAAGAAACCAATATAGACCAATACACTTTCGGTACAACATACAAAGTCACAATTATTAAAATAACTATATAGACAAATAAAGCATACAAACACACATGTATATTAGCTCGACCATATACTTGTCTCTAGAACCATCTCTAATTGTGTATGGGCAAGGAAAATAGTAATGGCTATATGCTTCGTAAAATGAACCATGACTACACAAAAATCATCTCAATGGGGTCGTTCAGGGTTAGTCATGACAAGGGGGATTTGTTATTGTTGTCTCTAGACATTATGTACCACATTAATGATTTCAATGATCCTCGTCAAACAAAAGTACTAGCTTTGATATGGGACAACCATGGTAGCTTCAACTACTATGGATGTGATAATAGGTCTTTCAAGCAAAATCATTGTGTCTGTTTTTTATTACAATCCACTATCATTTGTTATTTATGTTGCTAAATGTGTTCTTAGTACTTCGTACAAGCCTAGAGTAACATTAAAATTGTATGTCAAATAAATGTGGTTGGTTTTATGCCTATAGAAGGCTATTTCCAAAGTGTACTATGTGTTTGACAAAACCTGCTATTGATTTCACTACCTAGATTCCAGATTTTAACAAGAACATGGATATGACTAGGCACATGGGAGACAAGAGGCTTTGGTAAGATTGTTTCAAACTCCACTGAGAACCACCTGAGGTTGACATAAAATTGTTAACTCTTGTTTAAATTATTGGGGAATGGAGAAAGATTTGATTATACATAATAATGATAATATAAAAACATTATTACATTTAAATTTAAAAGGAAACAAATAATGATAGTATTAAAAAGATTATCTAAATTGAAGAAAGCCATAAAGAATTTTGAAAATAAGAAAAAATAAATAGAAAAATAAGTTACCAATTTTATTGTTAAGTAAATGCCATAAATATCATGTGGACTTGCAGAATGGGGGAGCCCAAGAAGTGCAGAATGGAGGAGCTGAAGCACTGTTCATAATAATGATAATAATGATGTAGAAAATGGAAAAATATGTTATTGTACATAATAATAATAATATTAAAAATATTATTGCATCTAAATTTAAAAAAAACAGATAATAATAATAATATTAAAAATATTATTATATTTGAATTAAAAAAAAACAAATGAAAATATTATACAGAAGAAATTGTAAAGCCATAAATAATTTGAAAATAATAGAAAACATTGTAACCCCATCAAAAAATTTGAGAATAAATTAAAATTTTAATTTACCAAATTTATTATTACGCAATTGCTATAAATATCATGTGGACTTGCAAAACGGGGAGCCGAAGAAGTGCAGAATGGGGGAGCCGAAGCAGTGTTCGACCGTCGGTAATGAACTTGCTGATGAATTGAAACAAAAAATATTGGCCTGGATGCCAGTGAAATCTCTGTGTAGATTTCGTACTGTATCCAAGCAATGGAACGCTTTGCTTTCATCAACAAAATTCATAACGACGAAATGGGCCGAGGCCCCTCCCAACAGGGAGCCCTTGTTAGTTATTCACGGTAACATTTACTCATCCACAAAATGTACTTTTTTGGCGTACTGTTTCTATACGCAAATTTGGCAGGAACCCTCCTGCATCTCCATTTCCTTTATGAGAGAGAAATACCCTGTGTCTGGTAGATCTGCAGGTCTGTTATTCCGAGCATACTCTGCAGGTCTGTTCTTGCACGAGCTCCCTGATATGCCAACCGTTTCTAAAGTCTATACTGTCTGCAATCCTGTCACGAGAACTTGCATAGAACTTCCTCCCAAAGCACCCATGTGGATCACATTCGCCAAAGGCATTGTGGGAGGGGAGGGTGACAGTAGAGGGACCTACAAAGTGGTGATGGTGAGCGACAGCGTGATACTTGCCGAAAAGAAAAATATAGTGGAAATCTATGATTCTTCTCAGAAGTCATGGAGCATAGCAGGACACCTGCTACAAGATGTGTTCATAATTGACTGGAGGATGGTTTTCTGCGAGGGTTCCTTCTACTGTCTTGCAGTAAACCGTTCGAGAGACAGCGGCATTATTGGTTTCAGCCTCACAGAAGGGACTCAAACTTTTGCCTGTTTTCCAAATATGGCTAATGACAAGTTTAAATTGAATCGGACGTTGCTTGCCTGCGGATTACGGGTTCTAGTTGCAACGATTAGGTTCCATGGTGAGGTAATTATTTGGGAATTTGAGAAACAGAAGTTGGACGATTCCTCATCTTCTTCAGTGTTGAAAGAGATTGCAAAAATGCCTCCCTCTATGCTCAACGATCTGAAAGGGAATTTGCCACCTAATCAATTTTACTGCCGTTTGATGTTTGTAGCAGTGGGGGATCACGTGTGCTCCATCCTCCACATAGATACCAAAGTGATAGATGTGGTTGTTTACAACTTAAAGGAAAATTCATGGACCTGGCTCCCTACTTGTCCTTCACACTACTGCAGTTCCCTCCCTACGGATGTATCTGCCACAGCTTTTGAACCAAGGCTCGACATGGAAGTCGGGGGAAGCCTGGTATGTATCCCTTCTAATCTTAGTTTCTTCAATACGATTATATCAGGTGAAGCATACCTTCTAATCTTAGTTTCTTCATTACGATTATATCTGTCACAGCTTTTGAACTAAGGCTCAACATGGAAATCAGGTGAAACATCCCTTCTAATCTTATGTCAGGTGAAGCATCCCTTCTAATCTTATGGCATGGTTTTGCAGATGAATTAAAGAGTTGGAGATATGAATATAGAGCACATTGTTGGTAATACGATGTTGATGGGATTTTGAATTGAGGATGTCAGATCATAACATATATTGATCATTTTTATATTTGGTATCAGAGCAGCAGCTTTGTTATTTCAATTTCAGTAGCTTCGATCACATTGTTTCTATGCATATATCTCATGATTCAACTGTTAATGCTCCTTTCTATTATTAATTCCAATGGGATGATTGAGGTTTGGAACTCAACCTAGAAATTAGAATAAGTATTGATGAAATATAGACTTACATATAGAAATTCTTTTTAATGTTATCATTCCATTGGCTTTAGCAAATGTGGTTATGTTTATTTATTTAGATCTTGGATATATAGGATGCCAAATAATCAAAACCATGTGTTTTGTTTGCACTGTTCTATAATATTGGTTGGTTATATATATATATAATTTTTTTTTTTTTATGTAATTTTTTTTGTATTTTTTTTATTTCTGAATTTCTTATTATCATAAAATTGGAAAGATATTTTTTTTAAAGTTTATTTATCTTCACAATTTTGTCAATGGTAGTCATATAGACGGTAGAAATTTGTAATAATAATATTTACTACGGTCCTAATGATTTTATTAACACTAAACTAAGCTCAACCTGGAGACCAGCTCTTCTGTAGCTAGGCCATTCAGTGCAGCCTCTCTAAACATAAGATTTTACAATTTCAATGGACAACTACAAGTAAGCATTCGAAAAAATAAGATTTTACAATTTCAATGGACAACTACAGGTATGCATCCGAAAAGGGGCAGGCGCGAGGCTTTGAGATATTAAAAAAATGGTAAATGTGTGTTTTGAACAAGACAATTTTTATTAGAGAGACAAATGAACAAATAAGACGCTAAATGCCCCACCCTAAGATGAGCTATGTCTCTTCCTAGGTTTTCAATTTTTTTGTTGGTCCATAGATAAAGATTTTAATTTTCAGCTCTATATAACTATACTAAATGCTTCCTTCCTGTGGGGTTCCAATTAATACTCATTTAAATTAGAATAGTTATTTGTTAGAATTTCATCATTAAGCTAGCATTATATTAGGATCTTTATCAAACACAAAAGACAATGAACACAGTGTTTATCCTCGGGGAAACCATAAATGCAAAAACCCCGCAACTTCCTCAGAGATAGAATCAACACCAAAACAGTAAAAGCTCCAAGACAGTAAGTGATCTCTCGACAGCAACAATCTTCTTCTTATCTAGCCGCAGTGTCTTCTCCTTCCTCAACTATGCGCTACACTTGAGTGTGGATAAGTTGTGTGATAAATAGAGACTCCAGTTCTCTATTTATACTAATCCCGACATGACTGAAACCCTACCAAGGCCAACCTCTACTAGGAGAGTCTAATAACCCTAGTGCCCCGAAACTGCGGGGACTTTAACCCTTAGATAATCGGAGGGTTACACACTATGACTTGACATGACTTGTTTACATTATTGATTTTCCCGTTTGAAACATCGAGGCATGACAACATGACTCAATTACATTATAGATACATCCTAGATAAACATCGGGTTACAATACATAAGATACATAGATGAATACATTCTGAAGTTACAAATACATCAACACTCTCTCTTAACTAGGAAGGTATTCTTTCGACACAATTTTCAGCACTGGTCTTCTTCTTTGTATCAACTGGATCATCTCGTCATCTGCATCTCAGGTCTTCTGAGTCTTCAAGTCATCTTCGTCTTCAAATCATCTTCTAGTCATCGGATCGGGATCATCTCTCGATCTGGATCATCATGGGACATCATCACTGGATCTGGATCATCACCCGATCTCGATCATCATGAGGCATCATCACTAGATCTGGATCATTACTTGCTATCATCACTGGATCTGGATCATCACTAGCTATCATCACTCGATCTGGATCATCACTGCTGGATCATCATCACTCGATCTAGATCATCACTGAGCATCATCACAAGTGCTATCTCTTGATTCTTTTCGTCATCGAAACCTCTACAGAGCCAGTCCTTTTTCATACTGGATGTATCATCTCAGAGCTGGTCATTTTTCATACCAGACGAGGCAGCTACTCAGAGCTAGTCCTTTTTCATACTAGATGAGCCTTCCCAGAGCTAGTCCTTTTTTATACTAGGTAGGGCATCACAGAGATGGTCCTTTTTCATACCAGATGAGGCATCACAGAGCTGGTCCTTTTTCATACCAGATGTGACAGCTACTCAGAGCTATTCCTTTTTCATACTAGATGAGCCTTCCCAGAGCTAGTCATTTTTCATACTATGTAGGGCATCGCAGAGCTAGTCCTTTTTCATACCAGATGTGGCAACTACTCAGAGCTAGTCCTTTTTCATACTAGATGATCCTTCCGAGAGCTAGTCCGTTTTCATACTAGGTAGGGCATCACAAAGCTGGTCCTTTTTCATACCAGATGAGGCATCACAGAGCTGGTCCTTTTTCATACCAGATGTGGCAACTACTCAGAGCTAGTCCTTTTTCATACTAGATGTGTCTTCATAGAGCCAACCTTTTTTTATGTTAGATGTGGCATCCACATATACCTGAAAATGGGAGGAACCAATCCTTTCACCATGTCACAGCCCTTACATCCAACCATGGAAGGAACCAATCCTCTCACCATGTGGGAATGGCACTGCACTTACATCTGATCATGGAAGGAACCAATCCTCTCACCATGTCAGAATGGCACAGCACAGACACATCACTTCCTCTTGGGAGCACGGGGTCTTCACTTAGTGAAACTATGCCATAGCACGTTCATTCGTGGCATATGAAACAATACCCCTATTTTCAAAAAATAA
>LPNX011005061.1:0-11872 GCA_001517045.1 Pseudotsuga menziesii | reverse complement strand
ATATATATATATACTCGCAAACAAAAACAGAGATTGAGACACCGGCACCTCCGAATAACATACCGAGAGTTGTTCCTGTTTGGTGAACAGAAATTGGCGTAGCATCTTATGGGTCTGCAGGAACCCAATCACTGTATTCTCCTGTAGGAACTCCTGCCATATGGCGCGCCCCCTCCTTCTATTTTTATTTTTTATTTTTAATGGGGAACCAAAGAAACCTACATGTCATGATGCAATTAAAAATAATCTATGATATCCGGCGAGAAATGGTTGCAATCAAATTCAAAAAATTCAGGGTTTCAGTGAATTTTCGTTATTTATTAGATTAATTTAAGGTCAAAACCTAGCCAGATGACAAATTTAAGAATGATAATCGACAAGGATAAAAATGATGCTCAGGCATCTCAAGATTAATCAATTATGCTTAGGCACATCAAGATTTATCTTACAAGAGGAAGAAACATCATAGCTCCTTCAATACAGTACTGGTAAATAACAAAAACTGAAAATGACTCAACAGCATCGAAAATGTAACATTAACACGGTTAAAACATGAAAACAAATTTGAATTAAAAAGGCAGTGTCATACGAGAACCAGGGATGGCATTAATGCCAACCGTCCAGTAAATGAAGAATCCCATTTCTTTCAGAACAATCCAGATAAACTACGACATATTTGAAAAATACCTAGAGCTGAATCACGGGGAGAACAATAAATAAAGCTTAACCCATGGTAAATTATGCAGTTTCTATACTCACCTGAAAGGGTTGCCATCTCTATCAGTTCTCTAGCAATTTACAGACACTCACCCATGGCCGCGTTTGCAGAGGGTTAATTGTGTCCACTTGATAGATAACTTAGTATGGAGAGTGAACGAGCATAACCTATTAAAGTTATAATTCATGTTTAAAAGTGTAGAGGTCGTTCTGGATTTAGTTAAAGCATTTAATGCAGACGATTTATTGCCGTTTGATAGCATGGCAGGAAATATAAAATGTGAACAGAGTGCTACTTATAGAAGTCACCTATATTGTAGAATCCTTAGCAAATCTTCTTCTAAATGTAATCTTGCAACTATCATGTTAGCCCATTCTTAGGGGTCCAGCGTTGTAGCTGGATCTGATACCATATTTAGCGTACCTACTATATTCGAATGCCGTTATGCCTGAACAAAGGGGTAAAATTATTTTAATGCAAGGTACTACAAGACAAGGAAATCATGTTAGTGGCGGATTCTTTTTCTTGGACATGGCATTTTTATTTGAAGTGCAAGACTCCCATAGATATAACATATAACAGCAACATGCTAAGAACAAATTCAAACATAGATTTCCTATCAAAGGCAATGTATGTCTTGGATAAAACATATGAACTACGATTGCTTCACCAGCATTCCTCTAGAGCCCAGACTTATGAACATGAGGTATCGACGTGTGGAATATTATTGGATATATTTATATATATTTACATACATTCTCATTAACGAGTCATAAGGTGTCTGCATTTCATTCAATCAAAATATTTATCTTAATCAATAACTTAAAGGGATTCCAATACATATTCATCCATAACCTTAAGCAGTGTTCAAGCATTTCATCATCATGGTTCTCTTAAGCAATCATTATTTATCCACTTATTACCTTGATTGTCTTTTTCTGAAGAGTTTAAATAAAATGACATAGTTACAGTGCTGCATTTTCAAAACATATAAAAATACAGAAAAATAAACATTTAACACAAGACCACAAGACACCGATGTACGTGGTTCACCCAATCCATGGGCTACGTCCACAAAAGGGTCACATACTGTGACATTTATTTCTTAAAGGATTACAATCCACTATGCCATTGCGGCCATATTTTTCATTCTGCTCCTGGCAGATCCTCTCCGTGAGAGCATGTCCAACATTAAACAATTCCAGATCGAATTCCAGATCATTAGTTCTTTATACAACAAGTAAAGAGACAAAGGATTATACCCGAGTTTTCTTTCAAACCGGAAAATGGAATTCTCCTTTACTTTCTTTTTATTGTCGATCCTATCCAGGGCTGCGTCTATCCTATAACATAATTTAGAAGGATCACAGTTTCTCTTTAATCTTTACAAACTAAGAGACACCCGCAGTCATAGTTGTACCAAGTAGTGGCTTCCTTTAAATGCTACTCCCTTGCGGTACCACCGTGAAGTAATTTTTCTTTATACGCTAGGGAAAATTGCCTTCCCGTAAGTGGTCTATTTTAAAAATCGGGGTCTCAATCCAAACCCAGTCGAGGAGGTTCATGAGGACTTATACTCCCTATGTTTCCACATGTGTAATTAATAAAACATATATTTATATATATACACATGATTCCCTTATGGGTTCATCCTTGTTTTTGAAAAGTTATTTCACCCAAAAGTTTTAGCTTACTCCCGAATCATAGGCTGGAGTTCCGATCCACTGACTCCACCTAAAACTGCACACGCATTCCGGGAATAAAACAAACGAAGGGGTTCAAAATGGACTCAATCCCTGAACCATGCACAGGTGGCTTTGAAAAATACTAAGGGGTCTCAGGGTAAAATGATATACCATATACCCCGTTTCCAGGTTGGAGATCAGCCATACAATCCCACAAAAATATTCATAAAATAGTTTGTGCTCAAGGCTCGTTCACCTTTTATGATTCAGACTTAACACTAGCCATGAAAATGAAAGACGAATAGACAGATCAAAAACTACCCATCTCTGGAGAGCCAGATCAAAGATCAATGCAACGAACTACCATATATAATAGTTTCAGATCTGTGCAAGGAACCTCGTAGCGTTAAGGAAGAAAGGGTATCGATATCTAAGTGGTGGAAGGTGGACCTGTCTATGAAATGGCATTTCAGTCCAATATATCAACTTATATGTCAGACCTTATAAATGCCTACCTCGGAGCGGAGATATATATATATATATCAATTTATAACAAGTAGGATAGATAAGAAATATAGACATCAACGCTGATATCATGTATCTACTTGCAAACATATAGAATCGCTATAGTGAGGTATAATACACTAGCCCTATTCACGGTGAAAGATAACACATACCTGAAGTTTGAAAAACAGTATACCAGAGTCGAGATCGAAACAAGGCGCACCATGAATCGTTATGAATCATAGAGGTTTTAAACAGACTGGAAGTCCTCCCTGAATTCACATGTCTTCATGGTACTTATCGTACCAGCCCTATGCCCAATAGAACTAAATCAGTTCTGAAACTACGTTTTTCCCCGAGGCGTAGTTACCAATAGATCACAGCCCTAACAAGCGTTTCCTATCCTTTAGAAAAATAGTCGTGCTCCTCCTCAACTCTCTCTCTACCCATCCATGGGAAAAACCCCTGCACGAGTTGCAGAGCTGCTGGTTTTTTCTTTTTCCTCTGGCTCCGGTGTGCCCTTCAGCATACCCCAGCACCCCGACTTAATACCTCTCGCGCTCCCTAAAAACTGCATTCCCCTTGAATGCGCTGAAATCTCATTAACATCCACCCTCTAAAAGAACGTAGCGTTCCATCTAAAACACTGAGCCTGGCCAAAATGCCTAGCTCTAACAAGAAGCGCTGAGTGCCATGCAGGTATCATCATTAATTTTAAGAGACGTTTTTCTACTCCTCTGTCAAAAGTTCCCTAAAACAGGGAGTTGTTCTTTTATATATATATATTTTTTTAAATCTCTTAATGACCGACCCCTTTATTCTTGGTCGTCCTCGATTTCGCTCTTAGTAGGGGCAGATTGCCATAATCTCATGCCATAGCAAGAGCACAATCAAAGGCGCTTTCCTTCCTATGATCATAAATGTTAATAAAAGAAATAGTGGTTAATTTAATTATATATATATATATATATATATATATATATATATAAAAAGTCATCCTTTAATGAAATATTTATACACCTTCCCAAAAGGAGACTATAACGATAATACTATTTAACTCTATAGTGGTAATTTAATAATATATATATAAAAAGTCATCCTTTAATGAAATATATATACACCTTCCCAAAAGAAGACTATAACGATAATCCCATTTAATTCTTTTTATAATTTCTTTTTTCCTGCCCCCCATTACTTTGGAATAATGGTGTTTTAACATCGTGTTAAATAAAGTAAAATAGGCACTTTAAAATGGATATTTATCTATAGAGTATCTTTTTAGGCAATCGGATTAGCTTTGCTTCAAACTCTAGGATAGCTATTGTGTGTTATTACTTCCATTAATAGTTTTCTCCCCCATGCCTGCAAGAAGATACCTTTCTCGCTTTTCATCTTGTTTTTAGTTGGGTGAACTACTTTCACCATTTTTCTTTTTATATATATGTAGATACATATACATAACAACACTATAATGGATCATGCCATCAATGTAAGAATTCCCCTATCACTGTATAGTAGATATATAAGTTTTCTAAACTCACTTATGCCTACGCTTTTAGAGGTTGCACTCCCCTTATCGGACTTAAATCACATTAGGGTTAAATACTAAGCTATAGTGTCTTAGTCGCCATAGGCGTTCTTCCTTTATGAAGTAGGGATTCCTTCCCTAAATGATGCCATGATTTAGGGTATCAATGTGGCTCCCTAACCATTCGTTTCTTTATCTTATGTAGGTTTTGGTTTGCTGCTGGTTAGATGGTGTCACTGTCTTCCGTCTTAGGTAATATTAACTTATACAAACTGGACAATTCTATTTCTGGTGGGGCCTTGGCCTTGAGCTCCTCACCAGAAACAAGTACAATAAAATATCTGTAACTACAAAACATCTTGGGTATGGGAGGGACATTACACTTAGGATTCCTTACGTAATCATGGCCTTGATTTCTCATGGAAAAGCTTAAGCCCTATTAACATATGGTTCAAACATATGTTATTTTTTCCACCCCCAAAGCTTAACAACAAATCGTATATTATTACAAGGTATCGTTAATACATAGTCTAGACATGGTATGCGTTAACCCAAAGTCCTAGCTTTTGGTATGTATCGTGTAAACTTTAGGCTTAAGCCTTAGCACAATGCTTTTGTCCCTAAGCTTAAATTCTTAGTAACCATGGCATATGGAATATGCTATGGTCATATTACCATAAATCAAACTCCAAGGTTATAACCTACAAAATATAAATAAGAAGATATGCTAATAACACTGATAAAATAAGAATGAATTATAAGTGTATAGATTTCCAAGTATCACCTAGTTAATTATCTAGGTAGGTATGTAACGAATGAGGAATTACCTTGCTACGAATTTGAAGCAGTAAGGAAGTGTAATAACAAGTAGTAAGTACAATTTAAGATTGAAATGATTAAGCTCTCTACTAAGCCTTTTAACCCGAGGTAAACCTGCAAGTAAATGAAAGAGGTTCCTTAGTTCGATTGAACTGAGTAAGTGTCCATAACAAGTAATACTTTGCCTCTCAAAACATCATGGGAAAATGAGTCCTTCCACTCCACTCACTTTGTTCCCACAAACAAAGTTAAGTCAGAACTTAATAAATAACAAAGTAAACATGCACTAAATTAAACAAGGTTCTATTCAATTAATTAACACATCAACAGTAATGTCTCAACAAGAGAATAGTTTAATAAATAGACTCATGACATTGTAAGTAAAATGTACTAATAATAAATGACTAGAATTAAATGAAAGAACTTAAGGACATCTTACGAATAGACAACAGTACAGATAGTGTACGTAGAATTTGTAAGAGTAATAATGTTCCATTCAGGTACTTTGACTAGCCTATAATTTTTTATTTTTTATTTTTTAAAATTTTGGGGACATTGCAAGTGGTATCAGAGCCTAGTTTCAATATGAAGAGACCTATGGGCGCACCCAACACTCACCACAAAGAAAATAAAGTATAATATTAAATTTTTGGTTTCTAACTGAAATTTTTCCTGTTATTAGACATTTTCGCAGTTACAGGAATTTTTATAGGAACGGTTCAGTTTATGAACACTGGGAAAGATAACAACTCACAAGGAAGAATGAACACCCCCACCCCAGAAGGAGAACTGATGGTGGAGCTAAATTCTGATATTTTGAAGACTATACAAAGTCTTTAGGAAGAATTACAAAGTGTCAGAGAAGACAGTTTGAATGAAAGGAAAGAACAACAAGCTATAAATGAAGCACTACTAAGAAATATGACGGGAGGTAGCCCGCAGGGTAAACCTATCCAGTCCACAAAAATTTCCAAAAGAGAACTGTACCATAAATGGGACAACAGCCCCAGAGAAGGAGACAAACAAGAATAGACCCTTGAAGCACCAAAAGGAGATCATCACAGTCCTTCGAGTGATGACTCTCTTTCTCCCCAAAGAAATAAACAAAGAAGCAATGATAGCCTTTAGGGGAGTTCTGAAAAATAAGAGCCCCGACCTATGAAGGTGAAGTAAACACTAGGGAAAAGGCTGAAGAGTGGCTGCTAGGAATGAGTAAGTATTTTTAGGTTCATAACTATTCAAATGAGATGAAGGATTATCTTTCCATCTATAAATTGAATGGCAAGGCAACAAGATGGTGAAGAGATTTAAAACACACCAAGAAAGATGAACTGCATGAAATAAGCTGGGATACTTTCCAAAAACTTTCCCAAGAAAAATATATGTCGAAAAGGTTCTTTGACAGAAAAGTGGAAGAGTTTCACGAACTACGCATGGGATCCATGACTATGGATGTGTTTATAAATAAATTTCTAGATCTGTTGCATTATGTACCGTACATCAAAGAAGAAAAAGTAAAGATCTAGCAGTTTCTAGGATATCTTCCTCCCAGTTTTCAGGACAGGATTGAATTCTACATGCCCAAGACTTTGGATACCATGCTGCACAAATATAGGCTCTATTATGAGCATGGGAAGCTGAGGTAGGAGAACCTAAACCAAAATTGAGAAAATTATAAGAACTTTTCTGATAACCACAAACTTGGGTCCAACCCACAACCATACAAAAAGAAGAATAACAGCTTTCAAGTGAACATGAACTTTAATAAACTTGGTATGAAACCCTATGTACTAGCTACTGATGATAATAAGTCAATAGAAAGTGGAGCCAATGATACCCCGCTACAGATCAAGTGTTGGAAATGCATCGAGCCTCATTATGCCCGAGACTGTAAGAACAAGACTAGTGGAGTCTTGCACAACTTACAAGAAGAACCAATTGTTGAGGACATAGCTGGAACACTTTGTATTTATGTAGAATTGGATGGATGATAGGAAGATCATCAAGCTACAATGGTTGAGATAGAAGGTAAGATATTGAACGCTTCTATTTCCATACTTACTAATTCCGGTGCTTGTCGGAGCTATGTTTTTCCTAAAATTGTTGATAAATGCAAATTAGGCAAAGTAAAACATGATGAACCTTGGCTAGTTCAGTTAGCCAAAGGTACAAAATGAAAAGTTTCAGAAATTGTTAAAGAATGTGAGGTAAACCTGAACATCCTACCGTTATGATCATATGATGTACTTATCAGCATGGACCCGCTGGAATAGTACCATGTCATGCTCGATTGTTTACACAATTCTATCTCATGTACTGATAGCCAAGGGAACCAAGTGAAGGTTCAGGGAATTCCAAAGAAATTTTCTGTAAGACAAATATCTACCTTGCAAGTAAATAAATGTGTTAAGAAAGGCTGCAAGTTGTTTGTAGTAAAAATATGAGACATAGAGTCTAATAGGGAACAATGCATAGAAGACTTCCCCATTCTTGAAGAATTCAAGAATGTGTTTCCCAAGGAAATCCCCGGATTACCTTTGAAACGAGACCTATACTTTTCCATCGAACTGACCGTAGGATTAGTTCCATCCTCCAAAGCCCCTTACCGCATGAGTGCACCTGATTTGGTGGAAATCAAACAGTAGTTACAAGAGTTGATAGAGAAAGTGTATATCTAACCCAGTGTGTCCCCTTGGGGAGCACCAATAATGTTCATAAATAAGAAATACAGTACGATGTGGATGTGCATCGATGACTGTCAAGTGAACAAAATGACTATCAAGAACCGTTACCCACTCCCCAGGATCGATGATGTAGTGTCCCTCTAGACCTAAGTGCCAATATGTGCGGGACAAGTGGTAGAGTTTTTTTTTGTCTTTATTACTACAAGGGGATTCAACCTGTTAGTAGTAACTTTTACAAGGAATTTCATATCCAATATGTCAAAACTCATGTGCATAGCAAAACAATTTACTCAACAGTTTTCTTTAAAGTAACTTCAGCATTATTTATACTCACCAGCATTGCATCACCATAATATCCGGAAACAGACTTATTATGCTTACAATAGAACATTATTATCACAACCGCAATTCCCTGGACTATCATTTTACAGTGTTACAGTCTATCAGCATATGTACAGAAATAAATAAGGAAAACACACAGAGACAACAATGTAAATAACATGAGGCACAAACATGAAAGGGACACCGGAGTACGTGGTTCACCTCATCCCCGAGGCTACGTCCACCAAAGCTTTTTTTATATTAATTCATTCAGTATAATTTTTACAAAATACATGGCACATCCTTTGCCTACATTCTCCAATGAGAATACCTTCCAATTTCTCTTTTCTTCATTGCAGGTTCCTCCTGACATATTCTTAAAGATACCAAAATTCTATACAAGCACACACATATTCCTGAGATGATGGCTGGTACATTCTTGTTGTACCCAATACTAGTCCGAGGCATTTCTATGCTTCACATGAGAAAATTCTAACATCCACAAGGCAAGTAGTAGGCCATTACATACACATTTTTCCTAAACCATTTTAACTTTGCAGAATTAAAAATCGAGAATGCTTCCGCACTTTGGAACACAGAGATAAGGGGTTAACTCCCTGATCTTCAACAAATAAGCAACCAGAAGGCACTACGTACATATATTCATAAATCGTTTACTTAACTTGCAGCGTTAAAAGCCAATAGGCACAAATTACCTCTCTAGTTATTTTCAAACATCAAGAAACAAACTTCGGTTTCACCCAGGTCATATATATATATATATATATATTAATAAGGGAAGTATTCAACTCTAAGGCCCCACGCCAAACATTCGGCCTTATAATTCATAAAAGAATACATAAAGGACCCCAAGCCCGAAATTTTCCAGTGTATGCCAGGGCAAAAATAAAGCTCGGTTTCTTGTCTAAGCAGCCGCAGAATATGACTGACCACTCTAATTATTCATAGTGTAAGATAGGGGAGGCTTACGATATACCTTCTCAAGGCATAGAAAGGGAAAACAATGATTACTGGGGATGTGGCTCAATTCAACATCAAAAGGAATAAAAACTACAACCCACGTTAAGAGTCACCCATCTATGTAATTTCGTTGGAAACTTCTGAATGGAGTTCGCCGCATTGGAGAGCGATGAGAGGCTGCACCTCTCATGGAGTGGAGCGGTAAAAAACAACAGTCCTCAAAATAAAGTAGGTCTACATCTCAAATTACCTTACAACGCAAGCTTCTATTCACAGAGAGGAAAAGGGTTAAAGTACTTGTTATTCTCCAATCTCAGCCAAAGGCTGGCAGTATCAGCAACCTGAGGGATTCTCCAAGAGTCCAAATTGCTTCTAAACACGCTATCTAGTTGACACATCTCTACGCAATTCCTAACGACACTAAAGGGAATTAACCAGACATCTACTTGCTTTGGAAGCCTACCCCCATAGCACATAGGCTCCATAAAAAGAGCGCTGATGATTTTATCCAATACAATAGAATGCATACAATTCTGTCTAGACCTAAATCCACCCTTCACCAAAAACATGGTCACGTCCAGGCAACCCGGGACCGTGAATAGGTAATAATAATAATAGAACCTGCA
Organism: Pseudotsuga menziesii; assembly: GCA_001517045.1. Classification (NCBI taxonomy): domain Eukaryota; kingdom Viridiplantae; phylum Streptophyta; class Pinopsida; order Pinales; family Pinaceae; genus Pseudotsuga; species Pseudotsuga menziesii. The sequence goes on along the minus strand of LPNX011005061.1, from coordinate 2,006 downwards.
AAACTTTTGTATCATAACCTAGTGCAATATTGCATCATATCTATAAATTCACTTTCCATGAAACAACTTGAATCTACTTGAGCTTAGACCTATTGCAATTTGATCTGTTAGGAAGCCCACAAAATCTGTTTCTACATATCATTTAAAACCCTAGGCTCTTGTGAATTAAGACCTTGAGATATCGTGAGTTACTAGTAACCACAGAAAGAAATGGACCTCACGATGGTGTTTTAGGGAACACTCAAGGATGCTAGAATCTCTTAAACTTTTTAAGATTAGCACCACCAATTAAACATTCAGGTAGAATTGTTGGTGGTCCTAAAGTAAGGAATGATGCCCGTTGCCACTAATGCTGCCACGACAACCTCACTCCTTCAAAGGGTTAATCATACCATGGCTTGGGAAAGAATTGAATCCTCGTGGGAAATAGTACCGTGCCCTCTTGACCAACCAGTCAAGACCCAGTGGCTGGTGACAATTGTTTTGGTGCCATTATCATAAATGCTCCTTAAAATTGTTAAAAATGTACCCATGTACAGTGTACTTAAATTCAAAAGCATATTATGGGAAAGGAATATTTGAACGCGGCATTATAGCTCATCAAAGTGAGCAGCCAACAGACGATTGATCCGAAACGCACCAAGCGGTTCATGGATCAAATCCTAAGGGGAATATCGCAGCAAGGATAAGCTACAGAATCCAATCATACACAAAATAAAGACAGAAGAGTCGATTATTAAGGTAATGGAAGACCTAGAGGTAACCAGGTCCAAAATGGAGCACAGACAGCATAAATACCTTTGGCGAATCACAGCAAATAGTACTCTTTGGAAAATTGCACTTCTTGGCCATTTCTTCTGCAGATTATTCCAATGTAGAAAAATATGATTCTCCCCGTACCCTGTGATCTCAGCTACACTACCTCCTCTAACAAGCCACCCTGTTCAGCGATTAATATCCACAGGAAAAAAAAATCCCCTAAATGAAAACACATCACATACCATTAACATGCCGAACTCTCCAAACTAGTTCTTCAACCATCCAACGCTGGAGTTGCTAAGTAAATCCAACACCGACAGAGTGTAGCATAATGAGATTCTAAGGAAATCCATCATTCCTTGCTTCGACCCCCATCACTGTGTTTTTCTCCCTCCCAAAATAAAGATCCAAGCGTAAAAAAAAACTCCCTTCAGCACTCCCCACAGTGAGAGACTTATGCTCTCCAAAACTCTGGCGTTACCACGTTTTCAGCTTACCATTTCCTGATATGCTGCCACCCTGGGCGTTCCGACAACGGCCAGTAATTAAGGCCTCCAAAATGGGGCATTCATGATCAACGAGTACTAGCTTCAAATCAGCTGTAACGCCTCCTCAAAATTCCAGGCAAAGTCTAGGCGTTACCATAACGCCCCCTCAACGGGCATTCTGTCAAAGAAAAATAATTAATGCCTCCGGAATGGTCGACCATAACAGTAGGGCCTTTACCAGCAAGGTAAATTGGCTTAAAAAAACAGCAATAAAGCTTCCTCAATCTTCGACCCAAGTCTAGGCGTTTCTCCATAACGCCTTCATAGTTAATTACTTAATCCGGACTGGAAGTAATCAGATGTCATAAATCTGTTGTTATCATTTTTAAGTTCTTCATAATCTGTAATATATATATATATATACTATTTTTCATAAACGCATATATAGCTATATGGTTCTACAGGAAATACCTGTATGTGAGGTTGGCCTCACCATCATACGTACACTATATATCCCAATTATGCATGTCTCCAATATATATCTATATATATATTTATATATAGAGTTCCATTATTATATGTATCTTCTTTACATATAATGTAGGTAGGTAACACATTACCATGAAATGTTGTAATAGTCAACATACAAAAAATGTATCACAAATGTATATGTTTCCAACATATATATGATTTTGCATTTATTATGCATATAGGGCAACTTAATGGTTTCTACCCATAGACATATATCTACATCTCCCA
>LPNX011005055.1:9600-20074 GCA_001517045.1 Pseudotsuga menziesii | reverse complement strand
TATATATTCAGTTCTTTTCTTGATAATTAGTTAATATAGATACTTCAGTAGCTAGAGCAAGTACTACTATTTTCTGTAATGATTCACAGATAAACTATAAAAGAATTCATTTACATTTTTCGTTCAGAGTTGATAAACAAATCTTGACATCTACTTAATCAACCAACTGTACTAGAGTACTGCCTATTCAAGGCATGGAAAAATATAGTGTGGTAATTTATTTCTAATTACTTTCATTTACTAATATGCCTACTGTTCTAAACATAATCTACTAATCACTAATATTATCAATCCACAATATTCTTTTCTATATAAACCCTAATCAAAACAATAACATGCATTTCTTTGAAAACTAATGATCATTTGCTGTGAACAGTAAATAAATTATAAATAACCTGAACAAATAAAAACCTGTCAAATGATGAGGTGACAACATCTTAAGGAGGTTGTTCCTCCCAACCAACTCCTGGAGAAAGCTTAGTCTACACTTCCTCAGGACCCCCAAGCCTCTTTCTGGTCCTCCTGGTATAGTACTGGGTGAAGGATGTATCCTTAAGACCTTTTGTCACTTAACTGGTCAAATTACAACAGTAATCCAAACCTGCTCACAGTAGTAAGAACTTCAGCCTGACAGCTGCATAAGTTCAGTTCTCAGTAGTTAACCCCTCAAACTCACTTCAATAAGTCCCCTCCATTGAATTTATCATGTGCATTTCATTCATACTGAATGATCACATTTCTAGAATGAGCAGCCTCAACTGTCTTCAATGGGACGTTTTATAATAATGCCTAGGTCTTCTGGGTCAGTTTTTACTTAATGATCCACCTGCTCCAATTCCACTTTCTTGGGGAATCATGACCACAAATATAGGGAAGTTGCCACCTGCAACAGTTAGAAGTAGTTTGAGGATGCTGCCACTTGTCAATATACTCTCCACCGAATCGCCTCCACCAAGTGACCAATTAACACTCTTTTAACAGCTTCCCTAAGCTGTTGTCTCATCATTTATTTATTTATTAATAAAATATTCTGAAATACATTAATTATTCTTGACCCCATTTGGTCATCAATTACAAACTTAGCATAAAATATAACATAATGTTCCTCAATAACATTAAATTGTTTTGCAAATTGGGAAATGTGACACTACTAGTGAAGATGAATATGATACTCTTATCAATATCAGTACTTGGATAAGAAGAAATGCACTTGTGAATGAACACATTGTCAAAGACTGCAAGCACTGATTGGCATATTCCAGGTCCACCAATCACATTCAAAAATAAAAAAGTCTTTCAAAAAAATATTACAAATAAATTTTATCACTTAGGGGAATGATAACATGTTCGAAGAAGAGTTGGCAAGTATGTTGTGTTTTCGTATCTTCTTGCATGGACTGAGAACAACCATCTTGAAAAATCTGTCGACTACTACTAATATTGCATCATGATAATGTTTGGTAGTAGGATATCTTGTCAAGTAGTCCATAGAAATAGATTCCCATGGTTCACTAGGAACCGACAAAGGAGTGTACAATCCTTGTAGTCGATTCTCTGGTTTATAAATGGCACAAACCATGCATGATCGAATGTACCTGTTGATGTAAGATTTATTGAAGGCTAATAAAAATATTTTTGGAGGATGGAAAGGGCCTTTTCTACTCCAAAATGTCCTACAGTATTGTTGCAATACATGACCCAAATGAGCTTCTGTTGGTACACAAAGCTATCCAATCGTGTATAGAAAGGTGTCTTTCAAGAAGTAGTCGGTAGTGGATGACGGGTCAGTTTGAAGATGCCGATAAATTACTAAAAACTCACAGTATACTAAATACAATTGAGGTCAAGTAGTGGTGTCATAGCCTTCATACTCATCATTGTAACAATTAGAGTAATGGGTGGTCGACTTAGACAATCGGCTGCGACATTATATTTACCTTTTTGATACTTAATTACAAACTAAAATTCTTGTAGGTAATTAATGCACTTGAGTTGTCGAGTTGTTTGTAACTTTGAATGGGATGGTACGAACTGTAAAGGATTGTGATCAATAAGAATGATTGTTTCCTTCCCTAGAATGTAATGTCTCCATTGCGTAAGTGCTTGCACAATGGCATACAATTCCTTTTCACACATCGAATATCTTTTGATAGTGACGTTGAAAGTTTTGGAATGAAAATCAACTAGGTGACCAGACTGAGTGATCACTACTCCTAAAGCATAATCCAATGCGTCTGTCTCAATCTCAAAAGGCTTATGCAAATCAGGTAATACAAGCACTAGTGCAGTACAAAGCTAGTGTTTGAGTTGCTCAAAAGCTTGTTGTTGTATCAATGTCCATTTAAAGAAAATTTTCCCATTTCCCTTTGTCAACTGATTCAAATGCTAGGCTATGTGACTGAAGTCGATAATGAACCGTCAATAAAAATAGACCAAACCAAGAAAGCCAAACCAAGAAAAATTCTTAGTTCATGAATGTTTCGAGGAATCGACCAATTTTTAAGGATTTGTACTTTGTCTAGATTGACGTGAATTCCTGCAAAGTCGATTACATACCCAAATATTTGATGTTGTTCATCACAAATGAGAATTTGTCCATGTTCAAATAGAGTCGATCTTATTGAAGAGTGTCGAGGACTTATCGAAACTATCGGACATGTGCTTCCCATGATCGACTGAAAATCAAGATATCATCTAGATAGACAATGACACACTTGCTGATGAAAGGTTGAAGAGTGTCATCCATATAGTGTCATCCATATAGTGCCATGACTAACCATTCAAACAATCCTTCCTTGGTTTTGAAATTATTTTCCATACATTGGTGGGCTTGATCATAATTTGATGATATCCCGACTTGATTGAGCTTAGTAAATAATTTAGCACCTTTCAGACATTCGATGAGTTTGTCTATTCTTGGAAGAGGGTATCTATTCTTTACCGAAATTTTGTTGAGAGCCCAATAATCGATGCACAAGCACCAAGTTCCATCTTTCTTTGGTACAAGGATAACTGGACTTCAACAAGGAGAGGATTTGGGTCAGATGTGACCTTTGTTGATCAAATCTTAGATCTTTCTGTGAATCTCTTCATTCTCAATAATGGATCTTATGTAAACAGATGCGTTAGGCAATTAAGAACTAGGAACAAGTTCAATGGAGTGTTTTTCTTGGCAATGTAGAGGTACTCTGTTTGGCTCTTGAAATGTGTTTCGGTATTCATCAAGAATATTGTCGACACATTGTTGTTGTTGGGAGCTACATTGGTTGGTGAGTCAATTAGTTTCTTTAGTCTTCTTGGAATGTTGAGGCTTAATCATGATCAATGTGAATCTTTGTGCATGATTGATGAGATTCTTTGTATCTTAGTAGATATCATTTCAATTGTTGGTGTAGTTCTTTGTTTTCGTATACCGTACCATTGATTCTGTATTTTGACAATCACCTTTTAAGGCTATGACTGATAACTTCCATGTCTATACCATAAGTAAGGTTTCCCAAATAGGGTGTCAGCTATAGAAAACAATGCCACGTCATTGAGTACTTCATCTTCAAAAGGATTAATGAAGTAGGTGAATATGCATTGTTGGGTGATTCTTAGTTCTTTTCCATCCTTCATCCAAATGATATTATAAGGCTGAGGATGTGGAGTGGTGACAATACCTAGTTTCTTCATGGGATCTTTAGAAACAAAGTTATTGTGGCTACCATTATCCATAATTAGGTGCAATGGATTGTTTTGAACTCATATTTGTGTATGGAAAAGGTGCTCTCGTTCCTCCTCGTTGATGATAGTCGAGGTTGTTGGAGTGATCGATGCGGATGTCAAAAGGGTCGATGCTTCTTGCTCATATTCTACCAGGGTTTTTTCGGTCAAGTCGGAGGTCGACAATTTTTCCAAAAATTTCTTCTGAGCCTTGCATTTAAACGTATCATGCCAAGATGAATTGTGGTAATCAACCCATTTCCCAGTAGGGGGTTGTTTTCTACGTTCCCTTTTTCCTTTCTGAGAGTGATTTTTTCCATGGTCAGGATTTGGTGGGGTCAGTTGAGAAGGGTTTCTTAACTTTTCGGAGTCGAATGATTCCTTCTTGTTGGATGTTAGACCTATCGTTTTGGTCACGAAACATGATTTTCCTTTCTGTTTAGCTTCAAGCTTACCGTCTGTCAGAAAATCCATCTCTCACTAAATGTACAAACAAAATCCATTGACGTACTTCAGAACAAGAAATTTCTCTTCTTCTTGAACACCAAGTCTCTCCATGAGTCAATAGAACTCGTCGGTGTAACTCTGCACGGACTGGTCTTTCCATTGTCTTAATTGTTGCCACTTCGTATATTGTTGTTAAATGTAATTGGGAGGGTAGAAATCCTTTCAAACATACTCAACAAATTTCTCCCACGTATCTATGGGATCTCTGTCTTTCTCCATCTTTGTTTATAGATTCTCCCATGAGCAATGAAAAAAAGTCGACATCTTTAAGGATGCAATGGTGGTTTTTTCCACTTTTGATAGTTGATTAACAGAGTAATAGGATTCCAGCTATTGTACCCAATTTTCTACGGATTTCGCGTCAATATTTTCTTTAAGATTCAGTATGCCCAAATTCATTTACACTTTGAATCGACTAATTTTGTCGGAGTTGGATCTCATCGAGGATCCTCCCGATATCGAGGCGAATTGTGTGAGAATATCATTGAATTGGGCAAACATTTTGGTTGATTTTCGAGCTAGTTGCTTCTCTATGAGTTTCTCTATCTTGAGAGTTGCATGTATATTGTTTGTTTCTTCATCCGTATTCGATCTAGTGGTGTGAGTAGATAGATACTCTGAAGTCGAAGGTAGTTTCTACGTGGGTTGTTGAGTTTGTGAAAGTGTTTGAACAAGAATAAGTCAGGTAACCTCGATAGAAGTGTATACAGACGACTTAAGTACACACAAGCTCTGAATCTCCTCTGATACCAATTATTTGGGTGCCCAAGCGCACAACAGGGACAACAGTTCCATTGAATGAATTGAGCGCTGTTATGGAAGAAGCATATTAAAATAAGCAATACAGGAAATACACTACACATAAAACATACACAAACAAAATGTAAGAGTTTGAATTAAACTTTGTTATTTCATTACTATTGCATGATGCATAATACTCTCTATGTGATTGTATATTACACTAGTGTACATGTTTATATAGAGTGTTGAGAATGCTTAGGTTGTCTTCCCACTACGTTCAGTTACAAAGAAGTTAGAACGGTTTGAAAGTTCAATCGTTACATGAGACTGGAAGACATAGTGACAATCTGTCATAACCGTGTCGAGATGTTGATGTCGACGATGCATGTCAAGGTGTTAAACGTGTCGACGTTGTGTCGAGGTTAAGACTCATGGAGGTTGATGTTGAACCTATCAAATTGAAAAAACATTGCCAAACTGTTGGGCAGATCACCAATGACTCATTTGACCAATTCCTATGTGTTTGCCCATGACTATCTCAAGGTGGGAAGGAAATATATCATTTGTTGGTACTTAAGAATATGGGGGTATTAGGATTTGTTGTTGACCTCACCCACATATTCAACCACCACATTTACATACCTTTGTGTCCCTCTGACTATCTCCAGGTACTAAGAGAATATATCAATTGAGAGGAATTGCAGAGAACACATGGTGTAGGCTTTAATGCTTAGAATATATATACATAAGTTTTTAACTTAAAGAATATATCACTTATTGCATTTGATATTATAGTTGAGAAAAAATAACATATATTAATTATTGTATTTGATATTAAAGTTGAGAAAATATAATATAAATAAAAGTGCCCAAAACCTTGACCATCTTTATAAACATTTTCCAATTAATACATTTATATGTATAAAGAGAAGGTTATACACCATTTAAAATTTAACCATTTCATGTACTTTATTACCCAACACGAATAATTTCCCATTCTTAATTATTACATTTAACACTTATATATATAACTTTTTTAAGTGAAATGGAATCCCCATTCTTGAATTCAAGTGAAATGGATTCCAATAGTAGAGCCTCGGGGAATACGAAGAGAGGCCACGAAGAAATCGAACACGCAGCCATTACGACCAACTTCAACTGGATATACCGATACTGGCCGCCCAACAGGCAGAATTTCATCCTCGGAGCAACAAAATAAGCAAAACCTCCGCTGGGACCTTTTCTAGTGGAGTGAATGCAGGGTACAAAAGAACGTTCACAGAGCACAAGAAAAAAGGCAACGCCAGGAGCAACATTTCCACGTCCTTTGAGGAACAACCCGTGACGCCAAACTCTCGTGAAATTGCTCGATCCATAGGCAAACCGCCCAGGCCTGAACTCGAACACCTCTACGAGAAATGCTCGAGCGCCCAGTCTGCAGCCACCGCCACCGCCACCGGTGAACTAAAAGAAGCTGGTTAATTGGCTGGCCTGCTTTATGGCAAACGAGAGTAAGCTATTTACCCGACCATTTGCACCGGGTCCATCTGATGCCGTCGTGTTATTTTTTTTCCGTGAGACTAAGACCGAGACTCATCCGATTCTGAACAAGTATTACATGATTCATATTTGGATAAAATTCAAACTTAAGGAGCAAGCGTTTCCTCCATTAAATGTAACATCATTGATAACAGTGGGAGGAAAAGCTTTCCCATGGGTTTGAATTTTCTCCAAATAAGCATAAATTAATACTTGTTCAGAATCTCTGGTAGGTCTCCGTCTAAGTCTCACTCAAGAGAAGTAACGGAGTAAGCTATTACTGATGACATCATTGATAGCAAACCGTGGCCACGGCTGCAGAAGGAGAAAGCCCGGAAACCAGAAAAGAGAAAGAAAAGCTGTATTATATTGTTGCAGATTTTCTCAGATCTGGTGACGTCCACATTCCCGGGATTTTTAATCCTTCTCAACTTGCACTCTGGCTCGGACTGGAACTCTGATTATTTGTCATAAAACATTGCACTATCAAGTTTGACGGAATCACTAGGTCACCCGTCTTTTACTCATTAGGTTTTGAGAAAAATATGTACCCTTTGGAAAATGCGTTAGTATCATTGGACAAATTAGTGATGATTTTTGTCAAGGAATTCTTTCGAAAGGTAACGATGGACCTACTAGTATTAATGGTTTTATTATTTTGGTATAAATTTATTGATGGTTTTATTATTTTGGTATAAATGAGAATGGTAGAAATGGTTTTATTATTTTGGTATTTATTGATGGTTTTATTATTTTGGTATAAATGAGAATGGTAAAAATGGTTTTATTATTTTGGTGTAAATGAGAATGGTAAAAGTATATTATATTATAAATGATTTTTATTATTTTGTTAAATTCGACAAAGGATGAATTTATGAATAGAGGTAATATTTATTTGGTCAAAAGTGATGATGATTTTTGTTTTTCTATTCATTTATCAAATTGAAGTCATCAAAAATCATGAATGCTTTGTGAATTTGGATATATAACAATAAACAAATTAGAGGGAATCATGTTATATTTTCATTTGTTATTTAATGATAGTGTTGTTTTTTGTAAATTTAAGCAAAAGTTTACAAATGGCTTGTATTTACATATTGTACACAAAATGCATGGTGGGGTGCACATTTTATTTTATTTTATTTTATTTATGATGAAAATTTTATTTTATTTTAATTTTTTGAAACTAACCGTTCATTCTTGGATTGTTTGAAACCGATCATGCATTGTTTAATTATTGTTTAACATGTGCATATGTGCAAAATATATATAATTTAAATGAATTTCATGGATTATTTTTTAGTAATGATAAAGTTCATTCTCACTCCACTAAGCAAAGAAGTCGTTAAAAAATCAACCACAACTACTTAAGCCAACCAACATAATTTTTCCGGAGGAGGGCACAAAATAGTTTGTTACTATAAAGTAGGATTCTTGGGTTAGGAATCCAAATAATTCCCATTAATCATTTCTTCTATAAAACATAGTTGTTGTTTAGAAAAAATAATTAAAAACCCTTCATTAAGTGGAAAACGATTCTTGGGGAAAGAGGCATCGTTCCAGAGAAGGTAAAACCCAAGGTAACATGTTTTTGTTCTCTCAAGAGGCTTGCCCAACACCCATTTAAAAGAGACAACAAAATACCATACGAGGGATAACTTCTTTCCTCCCACTTGATTAAGGTTCTTAGTAGCCAAAACATAGGATATCTACCCTATAGGTTATTTGTTAAAGAGTGCAGCTGCGAGACCCATTCTGGGGGAGCATGGTTCCTAGTCAGTTAGCTAGGGCATAGTAAGACCCTAGAAGGTACCCTAGGGCTTCTAGTAGTATATTTGGGTTTTCGGTCTGGGACCAAGTAGGTTGATGCCATGGGAAATTCCCTAACACATGGTTAGGGCCCCTTATATGCCTATAGGGTTCCTAGTCTGGGACCAAGCAGATCCTGCAGGTTCAGGTAGAGACATTCCTGGTCTGGGACCATGCACATTCTTGGTATGGGACCAAGTAGTTCTTGCATGTACATTCATGCTCAATTAACCAAGTGGATCTTATTCAAGTTGACCAAGATAATGATGTGTGATGTCCTCTCTCGTATTCGATTATTGCTAGCTTATTTCTCAAGGGACTAGCCACCCCTTGATGATGTCACTTGCACCTAACCCTTAGGACAAGTATTGAGGACCAAAGGATCACATCATCAGTTTGGATAATCTCCTTATATAGTGATGATATATATATATACCTTGAGAGAGAGAGAGAAAAGATTGAAGTCCTTGGTCTTATTGGTCCTATGGGTAAAAGCAATTTTTCCTCCACCCTTATGCTACATCGTGGTCTTATGGGTACAAGGGTTGTTTTACCTTCTTATTATGAACCCTTTGGTTGACTTATGGTCCTTTATCTTTTACTTGGTCGTAGCACCCTTATTGTGTGTACCTTTGGTACGATGACTTTTATTTTATTATTTTATTGTTATTGACCATATGACCTTTTGTACCATATTCTAGGTCAACCCACAGGGGATTCACCTTATGAGCAATATCTTATCACGTTAATTCATAAAGGGGGGTTTTTAATCATGAAAAAGAAGATCAATATATTGTAGGTACTGGGGAGTGAGAAAAAGGGTACATGGAGAATTTATAGGTATTGGGGGGTATAAAAAGGTGTTTCTAGTAAATATCGGGAATATATTATAAAAATAAGGGGTTTTTAATTGTGAATATGTATTGGGAGGGGGGATCAACAAAATGAGTTTTGTAAGTAATTTTTAATATCTAGTGAAATTAGAGATATTCTTTAATACTCCATGAACGAAGGTGATATGACATGGTTTCACTAAGTGAAGACCCCATGGGTTAACCTAATATTATTTTTTATTTTATTGGTAATTATCTTAAAACTTAAGGGTTACCTAAGAGACCTTTATAGAAGGCTTGTCAATATTATAAATTAATTTCACTTCTCCATTTTTCATGTGGCATCTAGACAAGAAAGAAAATATATCTAACTCTTTGTCTGCTTTAGAGTTTGTTGCTATTGGTTTTGCTTGACAAGATTGTTGTTGCTTAACATCTAGGGTTATTGCTACTTTGAATTGACGTCTTAGGTTCTCATTGCTCTCAAGGTGTGGGACGTGACTCTCCTGCTACTATCGTTAGCATGTCGTCACTTCATTACTCTTGATTGGGCCTATCTGTGACATCCTTCTTGTTGTTTGTGTAGGTCGTGACCATCATTATCCTCTTTGTGGGATGCTTATCCTCTCTTGGACTACTAACTTAGACGTCACCTTATATGGGATTCCAAAACCTTTTTTGTGACCTTTTGTGGTTGGGTCGTGACTGTGTATTCCCTAAGGTTGGGTTGTGACCCATGTAATCCCTTAAAGGGATGGGATGTGACTATGTATGCCCTCTAGGGCTAGGTTGTGACCTGTGTAAGCCCTAAAAGGTTTAGGTCATGGCTATGTATGCCCTCTAGGGCTAGTTCGTGACCTGTGTAAGCCCTCAAAAAGTTGGACTATGACTTCTTTAATTCATTTGGGGTTGGGATGTGTATGTTAACAACCTTTCTAAGGATAAACAATGACTATTGGTGACCTTCCCATTGGAACGTGATTGTGGTGTCCCTTTCTCTATTGAACCGTGTTTGTTAACAAGCTTATAAGGTTGAATTGTGTTGTTGGTCACCCATCTTTTACTCATTACTTTTGAAAAAAATATGTCCCCATGAAAATGACATTAGTATCATTGGACATATTCATGGTGATTATTGTCAGGGATTTCCTTAAGTAAGAATGGACCTACTAATATTAATGGTTTTATAATTTTGGTATAAATGGGAATGCCAAAAAGATATTATATTAAAAATGGTTTTTATTATTTTGGTAAATGGGAAACGGTAATTTATGAAGCCAGATAATATTTATTTGGCTAAAAGTGATGATAAAATTAATTTTTAATTCATTCATTAAATT
>LPNX011005033.1:0-20415 GCA_001517045.1 Pseudotsuga menziesii | reverse complement strand
TGTGCGCAACACGGCCAAAGAACAACCATATGTCATCGAGATTGTAAATCCTATATTTCAAGGATTAGTCACGTGACAACCCTTTTAGTGTAAATTGTTAGTTGGCAACACTGATAGATGAGTGAATTTAATGAGCTAAGCATAATTCAGTGCCAGGTTTCTTAACCTTTGCCAGAGAAAGCCACGAACCACCCTCCATGCAAAAACATGGGATTCGCTCTTATGAGATACTTTAATTTGAAATACATGTTTTTTATTATTCCTATATAAAAACTAGGAGTCATGTTTATTATTAGCTCTTGCAAGAATACATTAATTTAAAATACATGTTTTTATTTATTCGTACATAAAAACGAGGAATCTCATAAGAATTCAAGTATCTTGTTATCTTTCACACAGCTCTCATATATTCATAAGAGAAACAAAATGAGTTTGTCTAGCTTTTTAGAAAATGCTTATATGCAAATTTAAACTATAGAAACCATAGTCCTATCATTATGAGCATAGTGCTAAATCTATTATGTCAGATTTAATTCATCTGGAAAAGTTCACAGTCCGGTTCATACATTCTTAAGTAAATAAAATGAAAAGTCTATTTGACAGAGATCAAACATCGCTTGTCTGTATAGCTTAAGTGACAGCTGAGCTTAATTTTAAAGATAAGTTCAGTTATAACATATTATTCAAATTCTTTAACAGGACATGTAGTTTGATAGAGGCCACGTCTCAGGTGTTTTCTGCACCTGTTCTTCCTGTGATATAAAGGAAGGCGTATGTATATATGTATTAAACCTAATCTACCCCAATTAGACTCAGCCTCCAGGGCGAGTTTCTCAAAGAAGAACTAAGAGCATGAGTAAACCTGAACTGGTCTAAAGCCCTAAGTCAGTGGTCACATACCTTTGTTATTCGCCAAGGGAAGTTTAATTATGCGCCGAGCAGAGTTAGTTGTACGCCGAGTCTGTAACCACCGAATATTAACGAGCAGACAATAAGTTGTGGTGGCAGATATCCAATAGTAAGAAAAAAAAAGGCCATTAGATAACAATTGATTTTAATAACGAAGGTTTAAACAAACTTATAAGCAAGCATGAAATTTTATGGCAGTGGTTATAAACCCTAGCTTACCAGGTTTCATATGACTTTGTTTGTTGCAAAGTAGAAAGCTTTCGTCCCATGGGAATCCTCATTTCCTGCCCGGAGATAACTAGTGCCATTTCACGGTGGAAGACTGAACCCCCTGGGTAGAAGGGTATTCCGGTATAAAGTTAGGCCAGCTCTTCTCATTATCATAACCAAGCACCTTGGTAGTTTTCTAGGCAAATGTTGGCATTATCTTCGTTATCAAACTCTGATTAAAATAAGGGCAACATTGTCCTTGTTTTTCATATATTATTATATGAATGTGAGGATATTAGGTACACGTGGCATTTTCATATGCATGTGGACTTATGTCCATCCAACATCCGGAAGACCAAGCAAGAGACCGGTGGCACTTCCATATGCATGCGGTTACCTGCACCCGGAAGACCAGACAAAGACCCGTGGCATTTCCATATGCATGTGGGCTTACATCCATCCGGAAGACTAGGCAAGAGACCGGTGGCATTTCCATTTCTTAGCAAGACCTGTTGAGGGAATGTGAACTTGTAAATGGTCGCCCCAAAGAGTGGTTGCAATACACAGAAAACGTACTTCTTTCTGTTAGAGTTCTGGACATAACTTGCATCACTGTTACCTGAATACATGTGAAGAACTCCGTGGACATTATTGCAAACGTTTTTCAGATGTTTTCGACTGCCGCTATCCATTGCCATTATTCTGAGGACTTCACTTGAATTGCGCTGCTTCTGAATACCAAACTGATCGAAATGAAAATGTAAGAGGCTTTTAATAAGCGAAAATGTGGAGAATATTTGAAGATAAATAGTATGTGGTTAGATGCAATCCATAGAAATCTTGTATGGAACACATACGAATTTGATAATCAAGAGTGTGTAATGATAGGGGAATATATTGTGTATATGTACAATGAACTTTGAACCCAGGATTCTTTTCAAAGTATCACCGCAGGAATGGGATAATGAGCACAATGGCAATAAAAAAACCCGAAGACTTGCAAGGTCATGGTAGCCATAGTTAAGCATAGTTTCGAAAAACAATGGGCTTCTTTTCGACCGTCTCTCGCAATGAAAATCCTGCAAAACAAACTCAGCTTTTATGTAAAATTGCACAAAGTTATAGATGTGATAGGCCATGCATGGCCTCTGTTATCTTCAGTACGCGTGTTGGGGAAGGAATAAGCAGTGTTCCACGTAGCTTACTTGGCAATTGTGGATACGCCACGTTTTCTCTCATTCCATCAATTGATATTGTTATGTCTGATGCATACGAAGTTCAAGCACCCTTTTGATCTTTTTCCCTTTTTGTCCGTAGTTTTTAAGCAAAGCTTGAATGGGGGAATATTCATGTTTTTTTAAAGAGACATCTAATCGCAAATGCAAACATTATAAGAAATTTAATTTCAATATTATAAAATTATTTCTTTTGAATATAAAAAAAAATACAATTTTAATATTTAAATTGATATAAATTAAACTATAAATCAAATTTGGGAAAACTTGTCTATTTTTTTTATTGCAAATTATATCTTTTTTAATAATTTCAAATGATGGTTTAAAAAATTATGGAAATGATACATGTCTTTGAAGCTTAAATGTTTTATGTGGTTAGCTTTAGAAAATTGTTTAATTACCTGGAATAATCTGTGTCACAAACGATGAGAAGGTCCAAGTTAGTGCTCTCTTTGCAACACTGCATGTGAATCTATTAATGGCATTTTTGTGCATTGTCTGTGTGATGCCAACTTGAACATCTCTTAGCCTTGGAAATGATTTTAAAGAAAATTTTCACCAATGGATAAAAATATCAGACATGATCATAAACTTTTACCGGTTTTCTATTGTTCAGATATTTGGAAGTCTTGGAACTATGCAATTTTCAAAGGAAAGCTTGCTAACATTTGTGTAGATACTCTAAGGAGCTTTGATGATTTTATGGTTGTTATAAACTAGGCCAATCATTTTCCCACGTTTTCTCTCATTCCATCAATTAATATGGTTAATCAAACCAACTTTAAGTCTCGCTGACTGTATTCCTTTTCTGTCAAAACCATCGAGAGTATATGCAATCCACCTCTTTTGATGAAGTTCAAAACTGTGAACTAACACTTTTTATCCAATAATCAACAAGGAAATTGTTATATATTTTTCTTCAAAACCAAAGTATATGAAATCCACTTCTTTCGATGAGGTTCGAAATTGTGAACTAACACTCTTTTATCCCATAATCAAATAGGAAATTGTTATATATTTGCCTTCAAAACCATAATATATGGAATCCGCCTGTTTTGAGCAGGTTTTAACTAACACTCTTTTATCCATACTATATGGAATCCACCTCTTTTGAGGAGGTTCAAAATTGTGAACTAACACTCTTTTATCCAATAACCACAACCACAGTATGGAATCCAACACTCTTTTATCCAATAACCACAACCACAGTATATGGAATCCACCTCTTTTGAGGAGGTTCAAAATTCTGAACTAACACTCTTTTATCCAATTTAACTATGTCATTTGTAAACTTGTCAACAAGGCAACAGTTATATTGTGTCGTTTATAAGCTTTCCAACAAGGCAATTGTCATATTGTCAAATATGTAGGAAGCATTGTGCTAAAAGACTATGAAAGTTATTGGCAATTCAACTGAAGATTCATCTGATTTTCAAAGCAAGTTCTTTGATACAAGAAGAAAATCAGTCACCCAAAATCATTAGCTGAATAATTCAGAGTTTTGATAATATCTTATCCAAGATACAAAGTCTACCTTTCAACATATGTCTAGTTGTGTTCCCTAACCCCATGAGTCTTAAATCACTTCTATTCCCTCGAAATCAATAAAAATAGACAGTACCCCGTACATATCACTTCTAATATTTTTTAATTATATATTAATTACATAATTTAATATTTCATAGCATATTATAAATAATTTGATATTTATTAATATTTTGATTTATAACATTATTTATATCAAAATCAAACGTCTTAAATCGAAAAGTGCTTTGAAGATTCAAGTTCATATTTGCTTGGAAAATTTATAAGATGTTCATTGTTATCAAAAAAAAAATTCAATTGATTCACTATTATGAAATAAAGATGGTTAATAAACATATTATTTATATTGATTTAGTATTTTAATAGAATTAACCATTATGAAATAAACATGGCTTATAAACATATTAAAGTTTATTGAAAATATATATATAGATTGATTTATTACTTTGATATCATTAATGGTTTTTGGCTCACATCTAGATAAATAATTAATTTAATGACAAAACACTTTATGAACAGAAAGAAGAGAAATTTCGAATATAGGTTCCATATGGATTTTCCTTTTAACAAAGAAATGTGATAGCAGATTATAATATGTCAAACGTCACAAATTTGATTGGTGTCCTGTTCTAATATCTACATTAATTCTTGGTAAAATTATTATCCATATGTGTTTTGTTGTTTTCTTATAGAATATGTTATCTTAGTCATTGTTTTCATTTTATACGTTGCATCAAACCGCAGTTTATCCATGATTTATTAATGCATTTACTCTGAAATCCTGTCAAATCTGTCTCAATTATTTATCATTTGGCATTTTTTTGTCACACTTATATGTGGGCACTTATTGGGGGCATGGAGCTTCGCTGTGTTCCGCCCTAAAGAACATTTATGATTCCTCAAAAGCGTAACAATTCTCGTTTTATTCCTTTATTTTCGGAGAAATATCTCATAAGTCAAATGGTTTATATATTAATTAATTCAACTACAACATATATATGTATGGGAAACAGAACTTTAAGATATGTATGGCATTGCTCTAAAAGGTCAATCATTGGTATTCATTGTTATTATTTTTAATGGTGCAATTTGTTAATATTAATCTTTGTTTTTTTTATGGATAGTCAATTCTCAAAAGATCGTGAAGGGAATTTGTTTCTTGTTAGTGCAATTTATGGGTGGAATTAGTATGTGATTTGGTTGAGATTGGTCCCATGAAGGCCCAATGTAAATGTGGGGAAAACATAGGGTAGTAACTTAAGAGAGACAGATCCATTACACTCTTCCCTACACATAAGAATATTTGTTTCCCTACACAAGAATATTTGTTTTTCTAGTTGACGGTCATCATCTTACTATGCATTTGAAACATTGGTGAAAATTGTGACAGGTCATGCAATAGGCGTAGTCAATGCTTGTATTTGTTATTATTGTTTGCAAGATTGCTCATGAGTTGCAAATCCGATTCTAGTGATAGAAAAACTAAAATGTCAAAATCAACATCATCAAATTAGAAATCTCAGCTATTGATAGTGACAAAAGCTCTCCTATTCACAAAGACAAGTAAACTCATTTTGGATCTTTAATTTCAAGGACCTACTTAATAACTAATTAATTCATATACACATAGAAATATATACAGTGACACTAAGTAATACATTGTTGCAAGTTTGAATGTTTCATAATTTCTTCGACTTTTAGCTTTAAACTATATACAATATTACAATAAAATATTTCTAAGAGGCAGGTATAAGCAGCCTTGCTGCTATTTCCCTTGTTTATTAAATAAATGGCATGTTATCATTTATATACATTAGTTGTGAAAATACTCACATACTTTTGAAGAATTAAATTTTCATAGAAACCTTAAGATTAAATACTTTGTAGTGTTCTTTCAAGTTTTTTGTTGAATCATGTTATAATTAAAATTGAAAAAGGTTGAGTACGTTTTAGCAAAAATGAAACAAGTGGTGTTCGGTATTGTTGGTCTTCTAGTCACTAAATCTTAGTAGGTACCAAACAAAGCAAGATTGGATATAACTTGGACCTTAGTCACTAAATTGTATGTTTAAATTAAAGTCTTGGAGATAGAGGGAAGTTAAAGAGTCTCTATGCTATTCATCATCATTATCAAGGGAGATGGGGTGCTAGGAGGGTTTCCTCACAATCCTCTAGAGCACACTTTGAACATTAGATGACTTTGAGCAAAAAGTATTATTTGTCAATGAGTTTTTGTAGGTCTTCCAAAATACTACTTAGTGGGGGGTTGTTCTTCCTTTAAGAACAATGCATGTGACATGCTATCACTTCTTTTGTGTTCTACTGCAAGTCTCTAGACAAAGAGTACCTGGTGATTTTGATTCATGAAAACATGTATACGGATGATGTAAGTGAATTCCTTATCTATTTGTTTATTGTTAGTTGTAGCTTTTCACCCACAAACCTTCTCTACCAGTTTGTTAATATTTTTCCCATTGTGGCCTTGTATCACATATCAAAACCTTATGGTATATGGTTACTTATATTCCACTAATATTTTCCTCTATTGTAGTCCAATTGTTTTCGCACTATGATGTGTCTTTACACTTTTGAGAACAATTAATAGTTAATAATATTTCCTATAGAGAGGGAAGAAAGGAGAAAATGAGATTTTAAATTCATAGAATTTGTTCCAAGATATTAAACATAATATTTTGAACAATTGATTCGCATGTATGTTATTCATTATTTTAAATAAATACAACATATTTTACATAGGATGAGGGCCATTAGAGTTAGTCAATAAATTTCAAAGTAGGTTCGTTCATGAACTTATAAAAAATACCCTTATTTTAGAAATTATATCATACTCCTCGTATTTCCCTAGTCCTCCCATTGTAATTTGATTATAGAATTAATAAGTGACCTTTACTGAAAATTTACAAATTTTTCATTAAAATTGTATCAATAATTATGTTTTTTTACCTCCATGTAATTAAAGACCCTTACCCCCATTATTCACCATCACACTAAAATATTCTCAAGAAAATTAAATATCCCTTGTGTGCACTCACATAGTACTTGTCAAACCTCTTGGATGATCCCCATAGAGAGGGAGACGAAGAAAAGACACTCAAAACTTGAATTGAAATATTCAAATAGTTTGATAGATAGAAAGTGAGTCCATTTGTGTTTATCACTAGTTTTAATGTCAATAACATTATCAACATTTTGAGTTGGGAATACTATTTTTGTTGGATTCCATTTCCTCTTCTTCATTGGGGGATGGCACACTCACTTGAATCTTCATCATTCATTTCCAAATGATGAAAGTGAGTTTCTTGATTTGTTCTAAATCATTGACTTGTTTCAATAACGTGATGAACTAGTTGATTGTTTCCATTTATGTGGATGTGAAGCTCACAAATTCTAGAGATGCCTTCATCTAAACAAGAGTTAACAATGTTCAAAGCTTCCTCCAATCTTTGGTTGACTACATCTATTTTCTGATTTCATGTTGCATTTTTTGAAAAAGTTATAACTTTCTCTTTGTTTTTTACCCATGCAAAGTATTTGATTGTTCTCAACATAGTGATAACTAGGCTTGATCTCTCTCCTTCCTCGTGTAATCTATTTCAAGTTTGGGTGGTATGAATTAATTTACCAGATGAGGGTAGTTGACATAGTGATATTCCAATTGTAATTAATAAGAGGAGGGAAGAGGAGTTTGTATAGTTAATAAAAAAATTCGGGATACATATCATTGATAGATTGATTGATTTTTTAATCACACCCATCCACATCACATAACCTAGAAAGTAGGAGAAAAGGGGGGGGAAGCTTGGGAAAAATTTTAAAGCATATAAATATTCCTAATTTTTAAAATGACAAGTTTAAAAACTTACCATTATTTATATCATTTTTTGCAAATTTCAAATTATTTTGTTAATCTAAGTATTTTCTTTAAATTGATATATCATTCTTGTAAAAAAATGGTTAGAATTAGGAAAATTATGAAATTTAGCCTCAATTTGTGCGCATTAAGCATAAGACATATACATCCCACAACCAATATACCTATGTGTTAGTACTATATGCCACAACCATTGTTGAACCATCTCCGTTGACAAAAGCTTCATGGTATGTAAGGACTTTCTATCCCGCATTTTTGCCCCTTATTCATTATGGTATACATATGAGCTTTTATACTTGTAAAAACCATTTTAAGAAATGCATGATGATTGTATTTGGAATTTTATCCACACTCATCCACATCATACAATTGGTAGAGGAGGGGAAGGAATCTCTGCAAAAGATTATATACAAATCATAATCGATCTAGCATTATGTTAACAAGAGAGGTCACCACCTCCATTAGCATGAGCTTTTATTGTTGACTTGGATTTAAGTGAGAATATGTTGGACACATACAAATTTCAAAACTTTGTGTGATAACAACAACAACAAAAAATAACACAAATTATTAAATAGATTGAAATACAAAAAGCCGTAACAAAGGTGAAGAAGAAGATGAAAAAAATCCAAATTTAGAAGTTAGAAAGACAATGGTCATGGTAATTGAGGTAGAGAAGAAATGATCAATTCACTCAGACCATAACTTTCTTGTGTAAACTTAGTTTTACATTTATGATGCATTGTTTGAAATCTCTCAACATGATCTATGGTGTGGAAATTCAACTTGATCACTTTCTCAATGCTCTAGACCCCAAAAAATGTTTTGAAAACATGAAATAGGCCCCATAAGTTCAATACCTAAGCTTACCCCAAATCCTCTAGCACTAATATCCAAATCCATCTTAATGGTGCCTCACTATTCTATATGGTCCAAATGAGTGCCTAGGTCATTTGTTTGTCCTTGAAAATGATGGTTTCCATTGTCTTATCCTTGTATTGAATCTAGAACATGTTTCATCGTGACTCGATCATTGACAGTATAGGCTTCTCAATGAGGTAATCAATGTTTTGTCATCGTGGAAAGTAGTCATAGAGACTAAGGTGGTAGGGGGGGGGATTTAGTATCTTATAGAGTTAATTTATTACGGTGATAACAACACTGTCAGGTCTTAATTAATAAACAACATATCAATTTTCATGTGTAGGATTAACCATAAGAACATTGTATACTTTTTTCGTGGGCACATCACAAAGTGCTTTGTCCTTCAAATAATTGATAGCATATGACAAGAAACATTTCTAGCTAATGTGTATCCTCCAACTTTAATTTATCTCATTGATTATGTAGGGATGAGGGTGAGGTGTTGTTGCTAGGTTTGAGATTTTAAAAACTTATGGTGATGTTGAGTTATTTTCCTTGCCACTATCAACAATACATAATTGTCGGCTTCACCCATATATGTGAGTGGAACTGGCACTCCTCATCTGGTTCCTCTAGTTTTACTTTTTTTGTGTGGTAATGATGACATATTAATATTTGTTTATAATATGCCTAGTCTATCATTGTGTTGGCATTGATGAAGGCTTTATTGCATAGTTTAGTGTAAGCTTTGGTGCAGAGTTTGGTGTACGTTCTAGTACAAAGTCTAGGGTATAATTTGGTGCAAGTTTAGAGTTCAAGTTTTGCATCTTTGTTATTAAGTCTAGTTGAGTGTGATACTCCTCCTTCAAATGTCACTTACTTCTATAGATGTCAAGTCATTTTCTTATGTATTTTAGCTTTGGATGATACTTTGAATAGTAGTCATCATTTCCCTAACTATCATTCGACGGCATCTTATTTCCTCCTTGATCCAACCTCCCCTCAATATTGATTGCATAAAATTAGGTCCCTCCCATGGATGAGATGTCCATGAGATCCATCTTAGTTTGCGTTAGAAACCTAATAAAAGGGATTATGGTTACATTATAAATATAATTATTATTAAATTAAGAAATGTAAAGAGTTTGAAGAGAATAAGAACCGGCCTCTTGGAAGATGAAACAAAAGGTCACACCTTCATGTATTTATACAAGGATCACATTAATAAAATCATGCAAGCATTGGAGTTATCCCAATCCTATCAATTGGTGTTAGAGTCCTCATATTTTTTCAACTCCATGATTACCTATGAGACTGCTCCAACCATTCATTGTGTCTAAGTTGTTCAAACCTACATACTATTTTTCCATACCTTGCTCCAATTGTCTTATTTTACTATGTGATTTTATTGGGTGAATTTATCCTTTTTCTTGCTCCATCCTACCCCCGTTCTATTATTGTTGATTGATTAATATAATCCAATGCTCAATCCACCTGCTTTTCTCACTCAGTCTACTCTCTACGTCAACTTGGGAATTTATACATTAAGAAAAAACCTAAACATGTCAAGTGTATCTAGTACTATCCACATGAATTAGGTTTGTAGTGCATCTATTATTTTCCATGTGGATTAGGTTTCAAGTGCAAAGTCCAATGTGTTATTGTATGTTATACGTCTTGACCTATCTCGTGGGATCGTCTCTTTTGCACATAGGTCCCATGTTTAGAATACCTATGCATGCTATTGTTATGAAGATTTATTGTATCATCTTGTGCTACATGTGCTTGTTGGTATCTCATTCTATCTATGCATAGTGTAATCTCGAGAATGTGTAGTATCTTTTGGTAAGATAATGTGTAGTTTATATTTGAACCCTTCATCGCCACTGTGACTAGATAGGTGCTCCTTGGCCTGAAATATCTCCATTCCCATGAGAGCCATGCATAGAACATGCCCAAACACAACAAGATCGCTGATGTTGGAGTGAGTAAGATTCTATCATTACTGTTAGTGCTGGAGTTTGTACTAGACTACAAGGGTACAAATCCCATGCATAATAAGTTGGAAAAATTCAAGTTTTGAAATTGGTTTCATTTTAGGTTAGGTTTGGAAAAAGATAGAGGGCCAAGAGTCCAAGGATCATAATAAGGTATACTACAACAACAGAGCTTTGATATTTCAAGGAGACAGAATTAAATACCAGGAAACATAAAACATAAACATAAGATGAACCAGGTTAACTCTTCAACACATAAGATACAAATTGTACATATACATCAATATTTAAAGTATTATTGACATAAATACTTTCTGAAAAGAAGAAATTATAAACACACTAACTAGATATGAGTATTCATGAAAAATACTTCACCACAAATGAATTCATAAAAAGACACAAATCAAACAGATCAAAAATGCATTCACTATTTATTAATGGCTAAGCTAGCTCATTATATATATATATATATATATAATCTTCAAATAGGTCTTTAAAAATGATCTTACAAAAATACAGAGTTTCCAGCTGCAGATCCAGCATTCTCTCTCTCAACCCTTACAAAAACCAACCCCCTCTATTATTTGATTTTTTACATTTATAACTAAATAGAGTGTTGGAAACAGTTTTGAGATCCAAAATTTAAGGGTCGGATATGCCCAAAATAGAAAAATAAGGATTTACATTTGATAATCATGATCTAAATTTATCATAACTATTTTTGCAAACATTTTCCAACTGTACTTCTATGAAACCTATTAGTTTTGATGAGCCAAAATTCATTGACATGTTTGAACTATATCGAGCCTTTATATATTTCATTAAACAACTCAGTCTTTAGCCACTTGATTGTTGATAACTGGGCCACATGAATGAACTAGGGATTGTAAGTTGACTTGGCCAGATACAATGGGTTGCTTTAGCTAACATAGTCAATCCATATAAGCCTAATATCTCCTTTGCAAATGTAGATATTCTTCTTCTATAGTATGAAGTATCTCTAGAAGGTATTTGTTTTATTTGGCAACTTGTTCATTTATTTGTTGCACCATTTTCCTTCTTTTTACTACTTTTTCAGCTGCTTCGATCAATTCTATATAATTTGTCTTTATTTCATGAAGATATTATGTTAATCTCTAGTTTGCTTGCATCAACTTATCATTAAACTCGTTCAAATGTGTATTATGCATCTTGTAGTGATAAAGTTCCTTATTAAGATTCTCCACCTCTTATTCTTCTTTAGAATGTGTTTCATTTACAGTAACCTCCATTTATTGATATATTCCAACTTCTACTTTTTTTATTTTTTAGATATTATTTTGAATCTTGTGTATCCACATATTCTATTTTATTTTCATAATTTATAGGGTATGAACTTACTCCCTCTTCAAAATTTTGAATTACATTATTTCCCTTACTCATATGTCTCCCTTCTGGCAATTCTAGGAAATTCTTAAGTCCTTCTTCAATATTTTCCAAAATCTCAGTTAGCATGTCCTTTGTCTTGGTTTTTGTATCCCCCTCATCTGAGGAATCCTCAATACCAATCACTGCATCAACATCTCTTTTAAACTTAGGGTCAAGCAGGGCTTTCATATTAAGCCTCATCTTATTGGTGGTCCTGGTCTTTGTCCTATGTCTATTAGTTTCAGGATTTGAGGCACAAGTGTCAAACATTTCTGATTTAGAAATTAACTTCTCATATATAGCTTGCTCCATTGCTTTCAAAGTTGATCTTTCCATTATGTCTCCTAGTGTTTTTATAGTGGCTACGGCCTTATCTTCGAGTTCAATTGTCTCCTCATTTTGATTATCTTTTTCAATTTGTTCTACTATAGGTTCCCCTTTCAAATGATATTCTTCAATCACATGTTATGTTTCTTGTTCATATTTTCTTTTATAACCCTTGCATTCCTTTGAGGTTCCTTGATTATTTTAGATTTGATCTCTTGGAACCGAAACAACTGATTTCTACACTGAATATGTCTTTCCCCCTTTATCGATCTCGGTATCTTGACCCTATGAAGCTTCCAACTTGTCCACTTTAAACCCTAATGAGAAAAAAATGAAACCAAGTCCAATTTCACTTTCTCAAATCACTGAGCACAAGCAATTTGACTAATCCATGATGAAAAATACTATGGTTGGTATGATCTGGGTGTTTTTGGACCCTAGTTTTCATTTTAGAGGGGCTTTTGAACAAACAAAAACTTGCAGATTGAGATTCAATATACCTGCAATGTGCATTACAAATATTAAACGATACACATTGACTGTAGTGAACCTTCCCTTGTAGGTCACATATCGTTGTATGATGCATAATCTATCCATCCATTCTTCTTTAAGGAGACTCTGATAAATCTCCTTACTCTGGTCAATATTTTCATGTTGTGGCAAAAGGAATCTATTCAAATCAACCTCAAATGGTTGCTTCTTAAACCACCTACCGCCTTATGTGGGAAATCTAGTTGTTGTTGCGATAGAATCTTCTAATACTTCAAAACTGAGGCTGTCAAAATCCACTTGTGAACCTGTAAATATGCAAGAAAATTGTTGTGTAACTTCCACATTATATCCCCTAATTTTCTCAAATAATGGGAACCATTCGACTTAAGTTAACACCTTCGCACAATGATGAAGTTAATTGGCCCAATGTGTATTGACAAGTTCAAATCTATGGAACTTTCCACTTATCTTCTTCATTCCGATGATTGTTGAATGGAGTAAACACTTGTTGAATAAATGTAAACTGAAACAAGCTTAACAAAGAGTTAGCTACAAATGGCACTGAAAACTTGCATGTGAATTTAAACAACACAACCCAAAATTTTATGAATGAGAAGTCGTGAGCAACGCTAGTTCTTCATATCTTAGAAATTTAATGGTGTTATATCAATTCTTACGGTAAACAGGTTCTATGAAGGTTCCATGATATAAGCCCCGCTTTCAAACATCATTAAATCAAATTATTAGTTGATTGAACACCAATTTCTAAATTTCACCACTTTATGACATTCTGACAACGCAAAAATATAGAGCGTCTTTACAATTCGATGTTGTAATGTTGCAAATTGAAAATTTCATCAAACTTTGGACAAACTCTCATAAATCAATGTTAAAAGCCATGAGAACTTAAATTATGTTAGACCATTGGAAGAATTTATTTAAAATATAAGCTAATCTAAACTCATTAATAAAAAGAAACACATTAAACCAAACCTAAGGGATATAGGGTAATATGAGATCCATAACACTTTAAAAGACTTAAATCAAACATTTAGGGCTGCAAAAGGAAATGAATGAAAAAGAAAAGACAAAGCATAGGATAGAGTTGTAGCCATAACATTTGGCTCCTGGGGATGGATTTTTTCCCATTAAGCACCAATAACATGTAGACTAGATGCCTTATCAAACTGAAATTTATTCTTACCAAAACTGTAACTGCCTTTAAAACTGGAAACCACAATTTTGTACAAATCCATTGGACTATAGTCTTATTCAACGAAACATGAAAACTCACTGGTATTTACAATGATATTAGATCACCCATGACCTTAGTAAACATGGAAATGTTTTAGAAATCGCCCATTGACTAGTCCTGCAAGTTCTTCTCCTTCTAGGTTCTACAACACAAATGTGTTATTTCCCATAACGTTTGACATTCTAAAAAGGACCCAACCACAAGTTATCAAAATTCCCATGTTTCATTTTTTCATCCTTTCATGCATCCCACCTAGGCACCATGTCACTAGGAAGAAAAGTATCCTCTTTAGTCTTTTTATCAAACATTACCTTTACCTTATCCCTGTGTATCTGAGCCTTTTCTGCCAGCAATTCATTTTCTTGCTACACTTCAATTAGTTGAAAATTCGCCTTTGAACTTCATTTGGTTCTTCCATGTCGGTTTGCATAAACTTCATCACTGGTAAACCCAATTGTACAGGAAACACAATGTCAGTGTCACAAACAAGATGAAATGGAAATGTACCAATGGGATTTCATGTTGTTACTCGAGCTACCCAAAGAGCATATTTTAACATGGTGTCCCAATCTCTCTTTTTCGGAAATAACAACTTTTTGATATTATTGATTATACTTTTGGTTGTTGACTCTGTTAAACCATTACCTTGTGGGTAATATGCCATGGAATGTTTGAGTATAGTGTTGTGTCTCTCACAAAAGTGTACCATATGACGAAATTTAAAGGTTGCAACATTATCAGTCACAAGTTTTCTGGGACATCCAAACCTACTCAGGATATTATCTTCTAGGAAGTTAATTATTACTTTGTCGGTTTCCCTCCTAGTGGAAATCGCTTCTACCCATTTCGTTAAATAATTAGTGGTTGTCAAAATCCACTAATGTTGCCCACTTGAGGGAGGGTTAATCTAACCCCCACTGTTGAAAGGGTGCATCTACTGCAATAGGTTTTAAGGGTAGAGATAGAATTTTTTGTCTTCCTGAGAACTTTTGACATTCAATACAATCTCTTACATGGGCATACACATCAGAGAACAAAAAAGGCCAATAATAACCTACTCTCAATATCTTAAAAGCAAATATGGATTTCCAATACCAGTGCCCTCCACAATATCCTCCATATAAATATGTTGTTATCATATCAGCCTCATCTTTATCCAAATACTTGAGATGCATTCCTCCAGGGTCTCTCCAATACAGGATTTGTTTATTAAATAGTGTTTCATAGCCTTAAGATTCAATGACCGACATTTGCTTTTATCTAAATCTAATGGGAACTATAAATATAAAAGAAAATGCACTATGTCTTTGTACCAAGAAGATTCAACATACTTGCTATAAACTTGCTCT
This sequence comes from Pseudotsuga menziesii, assembly GCA_001517045.1. Classification (NCBI taxonomy): domain Eukaryota; kingdom Viridiplantae; phylum Streptophyta; class Pinopsida; order Pinales; family Pinaceae; genus Pseudotsuga; species Pseudotsuga menziesii. Next base: position 4,933 of record LPNX011005033.1, on the reverse strand, counting down.
ATCTGCAATTCTTCCTGTGATGATTGATTTGACACAATATTTAGCCCCAAAGCTTCACAATTTGAATATGCTAGCAACCTGGCAAGGCCTTATCCCTTAGCCAGTTTAGTAGGCATGATTTCCACATCATACTCCATAATATTTGCTATCCAATGCCCCCTTTTTCCCTCATTGTTAGGTTGTGTAAGAATCTCTTTGACTGTGGTGTTAGGTACATATGCTATGATTTTTTAATGTAGAAAGTAATTTCTAAAGAACTTAAGAGCTTTAACTAAAGCATAAGCTTGTTTTTCTATTGTGTTGTACTTAAGTTCTAATTCTCTGGTGGTTTTACTAAAGAATGAGATAAGGTGATCCAAACCTTCATAATTATTTTGTAATAGTATTGTCGCTATGGTATCTTCAGACACAAAAGAAATGGTTAAGAATTCTTTCAAAAAATTTGGACTTACCAGCATTGGAGCATCATTAAGGGCTTGTTTTATCCTGTCAAATCATAATATTGCTTCAGTTTTCCACTTTACCTTCTCATCTTTTTTAAGCATTCATGTGATCTGCTTAATACTCTCTGCAAAATTAGAAATGAAGCATCTCAAAAAACTATTTTTCCAATAAAAGAATATTGCTTTTATTTTTATTTTTAGGAGTGTTGATCTTTAAGATAGCCTTAACACGGTCTGGGTCTATTTTAATTCCTTTAGCTAAGATGATATGGCCCAAGAGCTTACCTTCTTTCATAACAAAATGAGATTTCTTTGGGTTCAAAGACAACCTAAACTTCTTGCACTTAAGAAAGGTTTGCCTTAGAAGTTTAAGATGTTCATCATTAGATTTTGAAAAAATAGTGATGTCATCCAAATAAATAACCACAAACCTTTCTTTTTCATTAACAAAGGCTATATCCATAGCCCTCTAGAAAGTTGCACCCACATTCATGAGACCAAATGGCATTTTTCCATACATGAATATTCCCCAAGGAGTAGTAAAAGTTGTTTTTCTTTATCATTAGATTATACAACTATCTGATTGTACCCAAAGTCACCATCAATCATAGATATTCTCTGGCACCCACTACTCTTTGTAAGATCTGGTCAATTTTGGGCAATGGATAACTATCTTTGAGGGAACATCTGTTTAAATTCTGAAAGTCTACACAAAGCCTTATTTCCCCATTTTTTTATAAACATGCATTAAGTTTACTACCCGAGTAGAGTATTTAAGAGGTACAATCATTTTTGAATCTAACCAGTTTTTTACCTCTTTTTCGATGACTGGTAGCAATGTTGGATTCATTCGACTCAACTTTTATCTGAAAGGATTTGTATTTGGATTCAATGGAATCTTGTGCTAGATGATGCTGGTATCATAGGTTTTTAGGTATTCATAAGACCAAGAAAATATATCTACAAATTCTTTCATCAACTCAATATATCTTCTTCTTTGCTCACATGAAAGTACTTTGGATAACTTTACCAATTTAGGCTCAACTGTAGTTCCTATGTTACAACTTGTTACATTCTCTTTAGATGGCTGCATAGTAGGCTTCAACAAGGTGTCATTGTTAGAAAACAACCTTTTAAAAGGCACAAGACCCTTTGGGATAAAGTTACTTTTCAATTCAATAATATCATGGTTTCCAATTGAATTCTTGAGACAAGAATCATTGTCACTTACCTCCGTATCTTCATCTTGGTTAATCAATGATGTGGAGAACTCACCTATCAGTTCCATAAATTTCTTAATTTCTTCATCATCATGGAATACCCTCTAGTGCTTAACATTGTCTGGAATTGATGGTTTGTATCTTACCTCAATTGGATATTTGAGTTGAGTTTGTTTAGGCACTTTAAAATAGTTGGATTTTAAGTCCAAAGATTATGTTGTCTTGTTAGGGTCTCTCGGAATAAAACATTATGAAATGCTGAAAATAAATTATCTAAGAGACCCCAAACCTCATTCTGTAACATCCATAGTTGGATATTCTCAATTAACTTAGAATGAACCTATAATTTCTAAAATAACCCACATATCCGTAGATATAAAATGATGTATAAATTGATAGATAAGTCGTAAGTTTTTACATAGAGGCTCGCCTTTATAAGCTTGAGAATGTGTAGTGAAGGGTTACACCCTTTCACTTAATAATTAATAACTATAATTAATATATTATTTTATATTTGTTACACTCTTCGTAAAGAGTTCTTTATTTAATTATTAATAGTTATTTAGTGTTTATTTATTATATATTTTTGTTCATTACATTGCCTCTCCCTTATAATTGTTTTGTCCTTAAAGCATAGTTTAATGTATGACTTTGTTCTCTTGCTCGTAACGACTTTTCATGATGTTGTGAGCTTGGAACTACAATGCTTGATGAAACTAGGCGGTATAATCTTCGGATTGCTGAACTAACGAGTTGCATTTTTTGGGAAGTGATCCATCCCAAATCTACCTTCATTGGAATTGTTTGATGATCGTCTACTCGTACAGAACTTCTTAATTTGGGCTTCCATAAAAGTTCTCGATGTTGTTTTTTTTTTCATTTTCAAGGTTGTAGTTCATTTGTCTATAAGAAGAATGATGTTTATTTTCTGCTTTAATTTGATGTTGGTTATATCAACTTATGTGATTTGGGTGACGATAAGGCATTTGAGCCGTTTGTGGAACCCTTGTAGAAACTTCAATTGTTTGTGATTCTTGTGATTTACTGGTTGATAATAACTCTAAGGTTTTTCTTAACTTCTCAATTTTTAATTTTTTTATTTGTTCAGTCAACCCTTGATTCAAATTTTTTAAGCGAGAATTTTCTTCATTTTTTTGTAGATTCTTATTGAATTCATTTTGGAGATCCACTTCCTTTTGGTGGAATTCCTCTTGGATTTCTTCTTTTGATATTTTTTCCCTTTTTAATTTCTTAATCTGTGCGATCAAGTCTTCACTATGATTCTTCAAACGAGTAATTTCTTCATCCGTACTAGCAACAATTTTTTCAACTTCTTTCTGCTTCTTTTGTTCTAACTTCTGATTACCCTGTGAAATCATCTTTGATATCTCCTTGAATTGTTAAGATGTCAGAGCTTCTATTTTTTACTTCATTGTAATATCTTGAAATGTGATTCTCTTTTGCTTATAGAAAAATGTCAGAAACTTATTTTCAGCATTTAAGATGAAAGTCCCCAATGTTTTTATCAAAGGTAAACCCAAAATTATGTCACCGTCAAAGCTCCATAAGGAACTAACAATGAATTTCAATGGACCATATAATCTCCAACATTCAGTTGTAAGCCACTTATTTCAAAAAAAAAATCTGTCCCAAAAGTCTAGCTCTTCCCTTATATTTGACTTGGGAATCACTAAATGGTTAGTGAATTCAGTACTAATATAATTATTTCTTTTAGCAGGTGCAACGGAAATGGTGATATCCTTCCATGCAAGTGTCCCTTTTAATTCTAAATAATATTGCAAAATTTCTTTGTAAGGTGATAGGAAAATTTTCCTTCTTTTCAACATTAAAATCCATATTCTTGAGTTTTCTTCAAAATTTAATCAATATCTCCTTCTTTTTTTCCAATAGTTTTGTAAAATGTGGGTAGATTGGGTGGTTGGGAGGGGAGTAAGTGTTGCCTTCCCCACCTAAGTTCAAATCTCGCTTGCTTCTTAATAGTTATTATTCTACACTTTTATATTCAAACCCAAACCCACTTTAAGAAGCATGTGCGGTTTCACTTTTACCCTTTATTTTGTTTTATTTTTATCTTTTCTTTTTTAACTTTTTTTCTTTCCTTTTTTTTTCTTCTGTTTTTTGCTTTTCCTCCTTCTTTTAGTTTTTTTGTTTTTACTTTTTTTTCACTTTTTTTCTTTTAACTGTGTTTCTTTTCTCTAAGGTCAAAGACCTAATTCAAGGAAGCCTTGGATATTCTCAATTAACTGAATGAACCTGTAATTTCTGAAATAACCCACATATCCATAGATATAAAATGATGTACAAATTGATAGATAAGTCATAAGTTTTTACATTGAGGCTCGCCTTTATAGGCTTGAGCATGTGTAGTGAAGGCTTACACCCTTTCACTAAGTAATTAATAACTATAATTAATGTATTATTTTATATTTGTTACACTCTTCGTGAAGAGTTATTTATTTAATTATTAATAGTTATTTAGTGTTTATTTATCATATTTTTTTCTTCATTACGCATTCCTACAAACTTTCAACAGATGTTGTTTTACCTGATAAACATTCTTCACCTGCTAAACCACTAACTCTGAGTCACCAAAAACTATCAACTGCTGGATATATAAGACTTTAGCAGCCCTCAAACCAAGTATCAATGCTTTATACTTGGCATTATTAGTATTCATTTTAAACTATAACTTGTACATCAAGGAAATTATCTCATCACCCGGAGAAATCAACACAAATCCTGCCCCTGCTCCTTGTTTGGATGAAGAGCCATCCAAGTACATTTGCCAAAGAATGTCCTGTACTTCAACACTTCATTGAACTATAACTTATTTCTCCACTTGAAAAATACATGTAATGTCATAATTAAATGTAACATGCATGATCCAATGTCCTCGTGAATTGTGTAAATCGGGCGATTCATTGGATTATCATTATCACCTACCAAATAAGCAAGATGCACCTCTCTATATAATCTCCTATACTCTCCTCCAAACACCATAATAGTTGCATGGTAGAGATCCATCTACAGAGTGCCACCTACCTTCTTTGACTGTTAACACCCAAAAATGGTTAACTACCTCATCTACCCCATTTCATGGCTCATTCGTCCATTTGCCTACCATATTTCCCTGAAAATCCCACTCAAAAGCCCCCAAAAGGCCTAAAATGCCTCCAAAAGGCCATAAAACCATCTAAAAAGGCTCCAAAAGGCCTAAAATGCCTCCAAAAGGCCAAAAAACCCCTTTTT
>LPNX011005006.1:399257-440111 GCA_001517045.1 Pseudotsuga menziesii | reverse complement strand
GAGAGAGAGAGAGAGAGAGAGAGAGAGAGAGAGAGAGAGAGAGAGAGAGAGAGAGAGAGAGAATCCAATAGAAACACTTCCTTGATATAGAATTCAACAAAGTACAATATAAGACCCCAAGAATAACACTAACTTCTTCCTCTCTCTCATATGGACTGGGTCTTCTCTCTCTAGTGAAATTGCTTGAGTGTTGGGTGTGTCCAAATGAGGAAAGAACCTCATAGATTTATATGCATGAAGTGAGTAGTATAGTAACCCAATAGGAGGACTTGTCCTTCCAACCAGGGTTGATTTTCCTTGGGATACTCAAAACAAAAATTATAAAATACTTTTATGGGTAGAGTTGAATCGACTTACAACGAAGGTATTACCTCAAAACATTGACATGACCAAGTACATCAATGTCATCTCTGAACAGAGGAATAACATCCCCGAAAGGAGGAATAATAATAATACAATAAAATTATAGTAGAATATATTCCGAAGTTACATTTATTTCAACACCTCCTCTTACTAAGCAAGGTTTTTTGCAACATATACAATAACAAAAAATGTTCATATGACTGGTGGATCTATATGTCATAGGGAATTTTGGAACAATACCAACATCGTATTCTTAGAACATCAACATTATCATAGAGCATTATCCATATCAGTATGAACATCATCATCATGGAACATAATCATCATGGAATGTCATCATCATAGAACATCATCAGCATGAAACGTTATCGTCAAAGAACATCATCACCATAGAACATCATCGTTGTGGAACATCATCATCATAGAACATCATCATCATGAAAAATAATCATCATGGCTCATTATCGTTGTGATCATCATTATCATCATCGGTATGTGAATATTGGAACATCATCATCATCTAAAACATCAGCAGTACATGAATATTAAAACATCATTAGTATGTGAATACTAGAACATCATTATCATCATCAGTATGTAAATACTAGGACATCATCATCGTCGTCAATAATTAAATAATGGAACATCATCATCATTATATAAATGATGGAACAAGATCTACATTGTCAACATATAATTGCTGGAACATCATCTGCATGTGAATGTTGGAACAACAACATCATGATCAACAAATGAATGTTTGTACAACATCATCATCAATGGAAAATGAATGGTGGTACAACATCATCATCAACAACATGAAAATGCTTGAACAACATCATCATTATCAACAAATGAATACTGGTCAAACATCATCTTCATCAGCTAAAAAACCACCTATTAGAATATTGTGAACATATGAAATAATATCATAACACAATATAAAATATGGAAAGCATTACTAGTCTATCCTTCTATCTACCAAGAAACATAAAGCATGAAATAAAATTGGAGAAAAGAGAGAAATAAGAGAAAACCGATATACATGGTTCACCCAATATGGGATACATCCATGAGAAGGGTTGCATCTTCCATTATTCTAGAAATAGATCTCCAGTATTACAAGGCATCCTCACATATGCATCACATCAAGCTCCATCACGCAATCATGTCACAATCATGTGTGTATAAATGACATACACAACATGTGATGTGTAATGAACTACAATCAACACATACCCAAAAGGGTCTCCTTCACCATTCTTATATACCAAGAGATTTGGATTACAATATATCACATAACACATTTGAGATAAATGAAATTCCACCTCTTTATATAGATAATGGTTACAAAGAATATAATTACAATGATGCATGTGGGATAACTCTATTTTATAATATTAGAGTTATTTTCTGCCTTTAAATGATATTTTACTAATATACCAAATAGGTCATCATTACATATTCTAACACTCCCCCTTAATGATGACTCAGAGAAAGAATACAAATGGAAAGAAGGTGGAAACACACCAACATCCCCCTTGATGACAACTTCAAAAATGCTCCATACAATGCAAATAAAAAACACACTTCGCCTCATGGACTTGGTGAAGAAATCATCCACTTCTCATGAAACTGCATCTAAACTAAGTTATATGATGAGCATTTGCATAACACAATAGTGTATGGCCAATACAATAGAACACATGGATGCAAAATCATCACAACTTGTAACTCAACTCATAGCTGAAAGAACTTTGCAATAGACGGTATGAGAAAGACACAAACCTTGAATCCATACGTTAAAACAGCCTTCAGAGAGCACTTACTGAATATTACATTGCAAATGCAAGACCTAAATGGTCTTTCCATCAAAACATGAGCCAAGCAGACAGTCTTCACAACACAGTTGAAAGATGCATGAACAATAGAAGATGGATGTCCATCATACAACATTACTAGAATATTGTGATATAATATGATAAAATTCAACATTACATTCCGTCTTAACATCAACCATCTTTGTTGCAATCAAAGATAAGTTGAAAAGATGAACAATGCTGAAAAACTAGAGATCTGCAACTATCATATGCTCAAACAAGAAAGGAATAGTAGAAGCAAACTATCCCACAACATATATAGCTAATCTGCACAAAATAAATTCCAAGAGTAAACCATTTAATAAACATGATAAGCCCAAAAATCATAAGAGATGAATAAAAACTGAATTTTCTCACCAAAATTGAAGCCTAGCAGATGGTAAAGGACGGATCTGTCACTCTGCAGCAGAAAATCGAAAGAAAAAAATTGGAAAATTTAAAATGACCATAACTTGGTCAATATTTCCCATAATTTTTAAACTAACCTGTTTTTGGAACTGGATAAATCATTTTGCATGCACCCACCTAAAAAAAATAGACATCTGGGCACTCAATCAAAAGATATTCCCTCTGCAATATTTCCGTCTATATGGAAATTTCTTGAAAAAATAACTGATTGTAAATCAACGATATCTTCGCTTTTCGAACACCAAATCAAATGATCATTTGGTTTGAAATTGAGTATTTTTTCGAGAATAGCATAGATATGTAACCATATTCTTTGGATTTTGCACCAAAATTTTCATATATGGATAGGAAAGTTGCAACCTCAACTTTTCATGGAAAAACAAATTCTAGATTAAAAAAAACTAGATCCAAATAATAGGAAGATAGATATCCTTGAAGACAATCCAAAAATTATATGGATCTACAAAAGAAAAACATCAAGAAAACATCAAAATAGGGTTAAGAGTAGACATAAAAATTTGCAGAAATATGCTCAGATCTGAAGAAAATCCTAATGACTACTAGATAGAAAGTAAATCTACGAAATAAACAATGCCAAGATGATAAAATTGTTAGAAAGCTATAGAAGAGGCTAGATCATAGAAACCTGCTCGGATACCATGTTAGAATTTTGTGAACAAATGAAATAATATCATAACACAATATAAAATATGGAAAGAATTACTAGTCTATCCTTCTATCTACCAAGCAACATAAATCATGAAATGAAATTGGAGAAAAGACAAAAACAAGAGAAAATCGATATATGTGTTTCACCCAATATGGCCTACGTCCATGGGAAGGGTTGCATCTTCCATTATTCTGAAAATAGATCTCCAATATTACATGGAATCCTCACATATGCATCACATCAAGCTCCATCACCTAATCATGTTACAATCATGTGTGTACAGATGACATACACAACATGTGATGTGTGATGAACTACAATCAACATAGAAAAGGGTCTCTTTCTCCATTCTTATTTACCAAGATATTTGGATTACAATACATCCCATAACACATGTGGGATAGATGAATTTCCACCTCTTTATATAGAGATTGGTTACAAAGGATATAATTACAATTATGCATGTGGGGTAACTCTAGTTTATAATATTAGAGTTATTTTATGCCTTTATATGATATTTTACCAATATACATATAAGTCATTATTACATATTCTAACACCATCATGATGGGCTCTCTAGAAGATCGAATAGGCCTTGTCTAACTTACAAATTCTTTTAAACACACCAATCCTAACCATCCATACCACTCTAGCTAGGGGCCAAATAGGCCTTGTTTGACTTACTAAACATTTTGGACCAACCAAGCATAGCTAGAGATACCAATTCCCCCCGAGATCAACTAGGCCTTGTCAGCATTGATATACTAATCCCATTGGGATCAACCAATCCTTATAAAGATGAAATACCAATCCTAGAATGAGCTTCCACACTAATGCAATGCGAAACCACATCATCATGATCACTCTTTCTTTCGAGGGAGGTCCTTTTGGACTACACCAATATTGTATCGAAAGTATTCAAACTTTACATGACATATAGGCTTAGTAAATACATCAAGAATTTGTTCCTATGTAGGAACATACTAGATATGTATAACTCCCCTCTATACCATATCCCAAATGTAGTGGTAATTTATTTATACATGCTTTGATTTGTCATGGAACATCGTGTTTCTGTCAATTTAATTCAACTCTGGTTATCACAATAGATGTCTATCACATCCATCTTGGTGTCAAACAATCCTATCAACATCTTGTGAAGCCATGCTACTTCATTACAGGATGAACATGCTACAATATATTCATCCTCTGTCGTGCTAAGAGAAACACATGTGTGCTTCCTACTAAGCCACAAGATCACTCCTGATCCAAAACGAAAACAACATCCTCAAGTTCTCTTTCTCACTTTAGCACTTCCATCCCAATCTAAATTTGTATAATATGATCCCACTATCGGCTGCATATCTAAGGCAAAAATACTGGATGTACCCTTTAGGTACTTCATCACATGTTTTGTTGCAATCAAGTGAACATGTCAGGGCCTGAGCCATATACTGACTTAAAGTGTTCACATCAAAACATATATCTCACCTCGTATTTGTAAAATACACCAGTGAGCTAATAATCTATTTGTATAGTGTAACATCTATTGTTTCTAAGGAATCATCATTCAAGAGCTTCAAGTTTGTCACCATTGGAGTACTCATTGCCTTGTAATTCATCCTCCCAAATATCTTTAGGATCTAAACTGCATATTTTCCTTATTTTAGGAAAATATCATCTATGAACTGCCATACTTTGAGACCTAGAAAATAATGCATCATACCAAGGTATTTATTCTTCAATTATGATGCAAGCTTCTTCTTACAATCACGAATGATATTTTGTTCACCTTTTAAAAGTATATCATCCACATCTATCAATAATATCATAATCCTATCATCTACAACCTTATAGTAAAGGTTGGAATCTGCTTTACTTTTGGTAAATCCCAACCTCGTCGAAAAGCCATCAATCCTTCCATACCACGCTCTGGGTGCTTGCTTCAACCCATACAATATTCTCTTTATAATGCATACATGTGTCTTTCTATTGAATGTGTTTCAAATCCATGTGGTTGTTCAATGTACACTTCCTCTTCTATCACACCGTTCAAAAAAGTCATCTTTACGTCCATCTTGTGTAGCCTCCATTACATATTGGATACCAAGGCAAGGATAGTTCTGAAGTGTATCTTGCTATTGAGAAAAAAACTCTTCATAAATTTAATCCCTTTTTATACTAAATTTTAAAAACAAAAATTTAATCCTTTTCCTATATTTAAAATTAATTTTTTTCTATTATTCTCTCATTTTTATTATAATTTAATTAAAGTTAGTTTTTTTCTAATATTTTTTTATTATATTAATTCACATTTAATAAAACGCATAAATAATAATTGGATTGAGATTATATATAAACATAAAATATAAGAGTTCTTAACCAAAATAACACTAATAAAAAAGAAAATTAATTACTATTATTAATTAAATACAACTATTTATAAAATCTATATTAAGTGTCCGACTGAATGATTTCGCACTTCAACCGCTTAAACTGAGGTGTTTGGGTAAGGAAAAAAGTACAAACTTATAATATTTTTTGAATACACCGCCTACACGAACCTTCCTAGTAAGGATGCCTTTAATGAATTTCCTTAGTTGTTAACATGGCTCTATATACAGTATGTTTACAACAACATGTTCCAATTCCTTTAGAGTTCGAGGTTGAGGGTACAAGGTTAGGGTATGGGTTTCTGTATGGCTCTTCTATGTGGGAAGGAATTTACAATTTTGTAAACTTAATTATTAATTTTGGAGAATATGCTTTTAATCACTACAAAATAAATTTGTAGGCTAATTATAATTTTTCCAACCAAATTAAAATCAGTAACCATTTTTGTTTAGGTTTATTGAATTCATATTTAATTATATGAAAATATATAAAACAAAGATACTAGAATGAGGACACGACTTAATTATGGTTGGATATGATTATATTCTACTTCCACTTATATTAATAAGTGATGAATACTTGAAATGCTAAATTATGGTATTAATTATTTTAGTGAAAATATCTTTAAAATTTTGAAATTTGTAAATGTTTTTAAGAACTTAGAAACAAAAGTCAATTCCTCTTTCTTTAAGTATCATTGAAAGTGTTTATTTTTCATGTTTTAAAAATATTTGGAATATATTTATTAAAAGTGTAATATGTGGAATATGTTGTTTTAAATTGTTTATATTTATTTAAGTAAAATTGAAAATGTTTATTTTTCATGTTTTAAAATATTTTGCATTTATTTATTAAAGCATAAATTATATTGCAATGATTTTTTTTAAACATATGAAATTATTTATTTGTAAAATTTTGAAATATGAAATAAAGTAGTAAACTTGAGTTTTATCAAAATGAAAGATTATAAAACATATATATCAACTAAGGACAAAGGAAAATGTTATTATTCTCTATTATTTAAAGTCATTTGCTCATATATAAAAGAGATATTCCATTAAGATATGCCCTCTGTATATATTTTACAATATTTTAATTTATATTTCTATATTAAAATTTGAATAGTACTTTATGTATATATATATATATATATTAGTTTAGAGTATAATGTTTTTGTTTTATTCAAAAATAATTTAAAAAATGTTATAAATATTGCATTATAGTTTTTTAAGAAGGGTGTCCAGATGAATAACAATTTGTGAGTGCTAAAGTTCTAAAAACACATGTGCTAGGGTGATAAAGATAAATAAATTGGGGGAGAGAAAGAGAAAAAGATTGGATGGTTAGGGGTTTAGGGAGGAGGGTAGTTAGAGAGAAGGGAATGTTGTGGGACTAATATAAACCCACTTCATGCTTAGGATAACAATATTTAATATTTTTTTATTAAATTCTTACTTACTAGCCTAGATAGTTGGCATCCACTTGCGCGAATTGGTCAACATTTTCCATATATACCCCAGTAGTACCTTTATCCTAATTCTGGTTAAATCTTGCCAACTCTATTGACTACCAAAGTTAGTAACTACGCCTTCCTATAGATTTTGTATTTATTCTACTTTGTTCCATCTTTTTAGTGGATAAGGTAAAGCTAGTCAACTAGGAAACCACTATCTTTTGTTTCTAGCCCATCCTCTATGATTTTCTCTCCAGATTCCAGGACTAGCATGTTTTTCCATAACTATAGACAAATCACTCATGGTTCAGCTAATTCATGAGGTCATTGATAGAGTTGGAAAGTGCTTTAGCCATGATCCAACCAGTAGTTGGCATGCCGTCAAACTTTGACAAAGTTTAGCACTTCGACTACTTCGAAAAGTTTAGCATCAGCTTCGACAAGTACGAACCTCGACACAATCAACCTTGACCAACCTCTACAGGTTTCATGCTTAACATACAACATTTTGGCAAGCCTTGTTGGCACCGATAGCTATCGAACATCGACATAAGATCTCTGTCTTCCATAAGATCTCTGTCCTCTCTTTCTCCCAAGTGTCTCATCATTCTATATAAACATGTACATTATTTTAATAATTAACCAACCTTCACTGAGAAGATAATAATAATAGAAATTGGTTCAAATTCTAGGATATTGTCCGTGCACATTCTTATTGTCGATATAGTGCGTTCCCTTCTTTACTTATTCTTTTTATATGCTTCTGCCATAAAAATACTCAACTCATTCATTCAACTATTATCCCAATATTTCAATGTAATGACCCTTTTTTAAATTTTTACCAAAATGCCCAATTTTCCAATTTTTTCACAATTTTGTCTCTTGACTAGTTTTAGTGTCTTGGTCTCCAAATCAGCCCAATTGCTTCCAAATATTGAAATAAAGTGTATGAATGATATAATAAATTAATTATTATTTTAAAGGATTTATTATGTACCTCCAAACACTTCTACAAGTCTGTACTAAATTCTGAACAAGATAGAGGATTTTATTGGCAATTTTGGGCTCAAATCCCCCATGGGTAAGTGGAAGAAATGGCTTCCAAAATGTGTAGAAACCCACTTGAATTATGAAATTGAATTATGGAATGTGTATAATAAATTTTCAAATAATCACATGCACAACCAATAGACCTCTCATGGTTTTTATCGCTTCTTTCAATCAGATATAAAAAACTAGTTTTGGACCCTTGGGGAAATGAGGTGTAGTTTGCTTCAATGGTTGTGCAATTCGACCCAATGGCCATAAATTCTCAGTTAATGAACATGAAACCCATAATATTATTTAATTATATTCCATTCATTTATATAGCATAAATACTTTACACATCCATTCGAAGTCATCAAGATTACAAGAGTTTACAACAAGGTAGTGGGGAAATGGCACTGTTTCTTCATTATTGAGCAATAATACATGATATTTTTTGTCCTTTAGACCTGATATATTTATGAAATTAAATAAAATATAATTTACATCTGAATACAAAATAATGGAGCAAGATAATCTCCCTCAAATATATGAATATCTCACTAAGTGTGCCTCACTCCATGGAGCTAAAATATGGTGAGAAAAGTTGAGATGAAAGGAAGAACAAGATGAAATTCGATGTTTCCATGATATACTGTAGCTTGAAACTATAACTAAGGCTCCATTGAATCTCGTTTAAATACTTGACTGTCCTCTCCCAACACAAACTAGGATGGGAATCTTCCACCCTCAAAATTGGCTAAGGCATGAACTAGTCATCCACTAGCTCTCTCTCTTCACAATAAGAAATTTCAGAAATGATCAAAAGGCCATTATCTCGGTTGCTTCCTATATTTTATAAAATTACTTAGCCTTCTAAGGTTCCCAATCCATCCACAAAATTAATCCAATTCGAATTAGGGTGTGTGCTCATGAATTGGCATGTGTCACCTCTTTTGTAGCCTTCCATCTTCCCCAAATTTGAGTAGGATCCAATTGAGCTTCCAAAAATCACATGAGATCTCTATTGGATGGTATATTCCAAAATGATATGTAATATATGTCTGATATCAGCCTTCATATATAAATTATTTCATAACTATCATATAATTTCCATCATTGGTGTCATAGATATCATAAATGTAAGGGGAATCTAGCCAAGTGTCCATGAAACTCCCATTTGTTTCTTCCTCTCCCTGTGTAAGTTACAATTCATCCAAAATTCGAACTATGAAGCATATGTAAAAGTATATTAACCTTATAATCCATTTAAAAATATTAGTCTTCCCATATATTCGACATTGCAAGAGGAGGATGTCATTTAACATAGGAATTCTAGCTTGAGTGGGCCCCACAGTCTCCATGTGTCTCCATTCTCCATAGCCATTTAATTTTTCAGTTGATTTAATTTAATTAGATAAATTAAATAAATATGTATTCCTTATATTTTCTAAACATCATTTATTATCTTCCTTAATAACTTTCCAATGTTTCCACCCAACCTAGGAAACTAGTAGGATTGATGGAATTTTCCTGCTATGCAATTATTTGAAATGGGGACATTACAATCCTCCCCAACAAATATTTCTTGTCCTCAAGAAATTTAATATTTGGATGCTGAAAAATATTCTCCTCTTCCCATGTGGAACCTTCAATTGGTAGATCGTTCCACTGCACCAAGTATTCTTTGATTGTTCTGCTCCTCAATCTTCTCTCCCTTGTCTTCAAAAACTTTTCTGGAATAAGTGTGAGTTGTCTTTCACCATCCAAAGGAGGGAGTTTATTTGAAATGAAAAAATTTGAACAACATATTTCTTGAGACAAGAAACATGAAATACATTATGAATTTTACTCCCTTCCGGAAGTTCCAACTCATGTGCTACTTCTCCAATCTTCTGAATTACCTTGTAGGGCCCATAGTATCTTGGATTTATCTTTCTACTCTGTTACTTTTGAGAGATGTTTGTTTTTATGGATACAACCTCAAATAAACTAAATCATCAACCTGAAAGGTCGTTTCCTCTCTATGTTTATCAACATATTGTTTTTTCTTATTTTTGGCAACTTGCAAATTGTCTTTTAAAAGCTTTAAAATTCCTTGGGTTTCTTCCACCCAATATTTATATTTTGGAGATATACTATCACCAAATGTAAGTGCATCATAAGCATATAATTCTCTGAAATTAGACATCCCTATTGACATGTGAAAGGTGGTGTTGTAGAAAAACTCACCCAAGTGTAGCCATTTTGTCCAAGATTTTTGTTGTTCTCCCACATATTTTCGGAGGTACCCTTCCAACCATTTATTCACCCTCTATATTTCTCCATTGGTTTGATTATGGTATCTTGTAATTGTATTCAACTTATTTCCCACCAATTTAAAAATTTCTTGCCAAAAGCACTCATGAATCTACCATCTCTATTACTTGCAATGCTCTTGGGGATCGCATGCAATCTGAAGATTTCTTTGGAAAAAATGTCAGCCACTTGTGCAGCACTAAAAGAGGATGTAACAGAAAATAAATGAGAAAACTTACTCAATATATCCACTACCACATATATTCAATCCTTTCC
Organism: Pseudotsuga menziesii; assembly: GCA_001517045.1. Lineage (NCBI taxonomy): Eukaryota > Viridiplantae > Streptophyta > Pinopsida > Pinales > Pinaceae > Pseudotsuga > Pseudotsuga menziesii. Next base: position 429,343 of record LPNX011005006.1, on the reverse strand, counting down.
CAAATATTTATGCAAACCGGTGATGAAATCCATTGAAATACTGCCCCATTTTGCTCTGGAATGGGCAATGGTTGTAATAAAATAGATAGGTATGTGAGTTCTGATTTTTTTTTTTTAAATACCTTACATTAATTCACATAATTCTTCACATATTCCTTCATATTCTTCCAATAAAACATTTGTCTTAGTTTCCTATAGGTTTTGAAGATCCATGGATGGCCTGCTAGTGGGGAATCATGTGCTTCCTGCAAAACTTTATACTTAAGCTCTGAATATTGAACCAAATAAATTATTCCCTTATATTATATCATCCCATTCAAAATTATGTAGTTATCATATCCCATGAGTCCATATAATACATCACAAGCAAACTTATATTTGGCATATCCAACTAGTAGCATGTCTTTCCAATTTTTAGCAATGACCGTGAGAGAAAAAAAAGGTCTTCGAGATAATGCATCTTCTACAATGTTATTCATTCCTTTCACATATTCAATATCAAAATAATAATCTTGGATCTTTCTTACCCACTTTTGTTTCCTTTCATTTAGATCCTTTTGGGTAAGGAAGTGTCTTAGACTATTGTGGCCAGTTTTCATCGAAAACTTGTTGCCTACCAAGTATTGTCAGAATTTGGCCAAGGCATGTATGATGGAAAACATCTCTTTGTCATATATGGATTAAACATTTTCACAAGGTTGCAACTTTATTCTCTCAAGGGATATAGGGTTTCGTCCTTGCTTTAGTACATCCCCTACTCCTCTACATGAGGCATCACATTCAACAACAAAAGGCTTAGAAAAATCAGGTAATGTAAGTATGGGACAAATAGTCATTACTTATTTCATTTTTTGGAAGGCATTTTCATCCTCTTCATTCCACTTGAAATCATCCTTCTTAGTCAAATCATTGAGTGGAGAATTCAACTTGGAGAACCCTTTCACAAACTTCTTGTAGTATGTACATATTCTAATGAAGCCTCTTACTTCTATGATCTTTTTTGGTGATGGTCATTCTAAGATAGATCTGATCTTTTCCATGTGCACTTTCACTCCATCTTTCCCAATATTTTTCCCAAGATATAATAGTTCTTTCATCCCAAATGTACATTTAGACATCTCAACATACAAAGACTGTTCTTGCAAAGTTTTCGACACAATCTCTAGGTTTTTATTGTATTGCACTCCAACAATTAAGAGTGCTCTCCAACCCATACCTTTAGGAAAGAGATTTCTGGGATCCCATTATCTTGTATGCATTTTTTCAAAAATCATGAGTATATAATATATATCATCAAAGTACATAAAAACATATTAAAAAAGTACATTAAGGAGGTGCCTCATCAAAAAGTCATGAAAGTGCTTATATCTCCAAGTAAGTAGGCCACCAGTTTCCAAGTGCATACAATCTTCAAGTTACCAATCAAATATGCTCCAATGACATAGGTGAGGATCCCATGTTCTATAATTCTTCTCCAAAAGGATGTGATATGAATCAAAATATTCAGCCATGTATTCTTTCATCCAAGAAGTTAATGAATAATCTCCACTAAAATCTGAACCAAATAATTATCAAGAGAAACAAGGAGACTTCAAATGACTCAAAGAAGTCTCACCCATACATCCATGAATGAGAGGATCATAAATATATAACAAAGTATGAGGCTGGAAACAAAAATGTTCTACAATCATAAATCTATTCACCCCTGTGTTGGATGAAGTTCCTCCAACATCGAGTGAACCAAGTGTTTAACAATAGAAACTTATGAGTCTTCAAGTGACTCAAATGCATATCATAGGTGCATCCATGTAGATGTGTATCATCATAAAGTAACAAAGGATGCTACTGAAAATTTGAATAAGAATGTGCTCCAACCATGTCATAATAAAAATTAAATCTAGGAGTTCCATACTCCTCATGTGGCACCATAAAAAAGAACCCTTTCACCCATACTTCATTGAGACTAATGCTGCAAAACATGGGATTGTAGGATGTAGGAGAATGAACTAACTCACCCAAATGATCAAAAAGTGTAATTTTCATCATGGGAAGTATCCATATGGGCAGTATCATGCAGCTTGTTCAAAATTGTGAAACCTTTGTCATATATTGGTTCCAATGTAGAGTAATCATGCTCTTCTTTAAAAATTGCATAACCTTCGTCAAGAGACAATTCAAGTGCCTCTTCCACCACATCAAGTGTTTGAATCTCTTCAAGTTCATTGTTAGTATTTTCAATAGAAAATTCTTCATACTCATGTGATGTCTCTTCATATTTCTCAAAGTCACTTGGGAGTGAATTTCGATCCTCTTCATCTACTACTTCTTCTACTTTACCTATTTCAAAACTAGGTGGTTCATGGGTTTCCTCCTTTTTTTCCTTCAAGCAAGTTAATGCATTTTCCCCCTTGGTTTGATTAAAATCAATAAATATTTTCCCAAATTTGGATATCCAACAATTCATATCCTTTCATAATATTCTTACTCATGTCTTCAAATATTGGTTCCATAATTTTTATAAGCTCATCGCCATCATATGAGGTTCCCTTTTCATCCCTAGTCATAGTTTCCTCTTCAACAAAAGAACTTTTGGTTTTCAATATATAATGGTGGTCCTTGAATTAATGTCCTCACAAATATCAGACCACATCAGGTTCCAACATCATGCTTTGATACCACTTGTAATGACCCTTTTTAAAAATTTTACCAAAATGCCCAATTTTCCATTTTTTTCACAATTTTGGCTCTTGACTAGTTTTAGTGTCTTGGTCTCCAAATCAGCCCAATTGCTTCCAAATATTCATATAAGTTGTATGAATTATATAATAACTTGATTATTATGTTCAATAATGTATTATGGCCCTCCGAACACTTCTGCAAGTCTGTACTAAATTCTGAACAAGATAGAGGATTTTATTGGCAATTTTGGGCACAAATCCCCCCAGGGTAAGTGGTAGAAATGGATTCCCAAATGTGCAGAAACCCACTCGCATTCTGAAATTGAACTAGGATATGTGTATAATACATTATAATATACTAATTTGCATAACCAATCTACCTCCCATGTATTTTATCACTTCTTTCAATGAGATATTAAAAACTAGTTTTGGACCCTTAGGGAAATGAGGTGTAGTTTGCTCCAATGGTTATGCAATTTGACCCAATGGAAATTTTTTATCAATTACTGAAAATTAAACCAATAATATAATTTAATTACATTCCATTCATTCATAAATCATCAATAATTTACATATCCATTTGAATTCATCAAGATTACAAGAGTTTACAACAAGGTAGTGGGGAAATGGCATTGTTTTTTCATTATTGAGAAATAATACATGAGATTTCTTGGCATTTAGAACTGATATATTTCTGAAATTAAATAACAAATCATTTACATCAGAATAAAAAATACTGGAGCAAGATAATCTCCCTCAAATAGATGAATAGCTCACCAAGTGCGCCTCACTCCATGGAGCTGAAATATGGTGAGAAAACTTGAGATGAAAGGAAGAACAAGATGAAATTTGATGTTTCCATGAGATTATGTAGATTGGAACTGTAAATAATAATCCATTGAAGCTCCTTGAAATACCTGAGTGGCCTCTCCCAACACCAACTAGGATGGGAATCTTTCACCCTCGAAATTGGTTAAGGCATGAACTAGCTATCCACTAGCTCTCTCTCTTCACAATAAGAAATTTCACAAATGATCAAAAGGACATTATATTGGTTTATTACTATATTTTATAAAATTACTTATCCTTCTAAGTTTCCCAATCCATACACAAACTCAATCCAAGTGGAATTAGGGTTTGTGCTTATGAATTGACATCTATCCCCTCTTTCCTAGCCTTCCACCTTCCACAAATTTGAGTAGGAGACCATTGAGCTTAAAAAAATCACATAAGAGCTCTATGGATGGTATAATTAGACCTTCCATGTCATATATGTCATATGTTAGCCTTCGTATCTGACTTGTGTCATAACTATCATAGAATCTCCATCCTTGGTTTCATAGATGTCATAAATGTAAGGGGCATCTAGCCAAGTGTCCATGAAACTCCCATTTGGATCTTCCTCTCGCCATGTAAGTTACAATTAATCCCAAATTACACCTATTAAGTATATGGAAAAGTATATTAACCTTATAATCCATCCAAAAACATTATCCTTCCCGTAGATTCGAGATTGCAAGAGGAGGATGCCATTTAACATAGGAATTCTAGCTTGAGTGGGCCCCATAGTCTCCACGTGTCTCCATTCTCATAGCCATTTCATTTTTCACATGAATTCATTTAATTAACTCCATTAAATAAATATTTATTCCTTCTTATTTCTAAACACCATTTATTATCTCCCTTATTAACTTTCCAATGTTTCCACCCAACCTAGGGAACTATTAGGATTGATGGAATTTTCTTGCTATGCAATTATTTAAAACGGGGGCATTACATGCACTTGGGAATGAACTGGATCATTGGTATTAGAGATTGATGTTGTTCAGAGGCTTAAGTTACATTATCACTTCGATCAGAGTTATTTAACTTATGTCTATTCAAACACCCTCGCAAACTCAATAACACAAGCAAACACTTCCTTCTACTTTAGAAAATATGGATGAAGAAATAGACAATAGACATGCTACTAACGAGATAAAGAAACTCATAGAAAAAGAACTGGATTGCTAGAGGACTGAAATTTTCTCCTAGTTCAGCAAGATTCTCATGCGATTCACTTCGAATTCCGATGAATCCTTGACATGACCTCACTCCGGTAAAATCATCCCCTTCAAACTGAAAATGAATATGGACATATCAAATATTAAAGGAAATATCGATAAGAAAATGGTGTGATTATCACAATTCAACATGGCATGATACGTCAAAATACAAAGCTCGAAAGAAATTTTTTGGAAAAATTCTAGACAACTAACTTATCCTACAGAATCTTGGTAGAAAATGATCCAAATTCATCGACCCTCTTGGATTCAACTTTGAGCACTCCAACAGCCTCAACTATCGTCGTTGAGGAGGAAGAAAAACATATTTTCCATACAAAGATATGGGTTCATAAAAATTTATTAAATCTAATTATGGATAATGGTAGCTAGAAGAACTTCATTTCTGAAGATTTTGTGAAGAAATTAGGTCTTGTAACAACTCCACATCCTCAGCCCTATAATATCGGTTGGATGTGTTAGATTTTTATCATTCAAGCTAGCATTATGATCTTAGGATATTTAACTGACAGAATAACATGCACAGCAATAAAACACAAGCACAACACAAGAGACAAGAGACACAAAGAATTTTCCTCAAGGAAACCATAAAGGATAAAACCCCGCAACTTCCTCAAAGATAGAATCAGCACCAAAGGTAAAACCTGAAAACATAAAGATGATCTCCTTGACAGCAGCAGTCTCTCTCTTGTCCCAACAATCTCTCTCTCTCACTCATGCACCCCAATGAGTGAGTGTGTGTGTGATAAATAGAGAGGCTCACTCTCTATTTATATTCTTTCATTCACTTCACAGGGACTTCACTTAGTGAACATATCACATAGCACGTAAGATCATGGGATATTCAAGAATACCCATAATTTCCAGAGATATTGACCCAATGTTACGGAGAGAAATTCCTATGGCTTGGGGTACCACAACAGACAGCTTGACTCCAGAAATAAATCCTTTCCAATATGCAATAGAAATTAAATGTCTAACACTAAAGGATTAGACCTTGTACCTTCTTTTGGACGGTTGAAGTAGATCCCCGTTGAGCTTTCCAATCTTCATCTTGAATTGCTATATTACTTCCTCAACAACAAGTAAACAATACAAGAATTCTATATATCATGGTGTTAGATCTATTCTAACATATATAATCAATAATGTAAAAGCATTTGACATAATCCCATGGATAAAATATTCATTCAAATACACATCATTGGATAGGAAAAGATATTTCTATTAATATAAATCAGAGATTACAAAATACAAACTCTGATGGAATGTCTACGAACCGGAGAAACTGAATCCCCCACTTGGGCCTCCACCACTTCAATCCTCCATCTCTCAATAGCAAGCTCACAAGAAAAAGGCAAGCTTGGAAAGAACACAAAAGTGATCCAAGGGACAAAGGGATGCAGACTCAAGCATAAGTTCCAACGACAATGGACTATAGTTTCTTTGCTCTCAATTCTCTCTTATGCCTTCAATGTACTAAGGGGTTCCTTATATAGCTTTTCAAAGGGGTAATGAAAGGTTGAATCTGAGCGATTTCAAGGCATATGGAAGGTCAGGAGTCACATGAGTCGGATCCATGTCAAGGAAAACTCCAAAAGGATTTGGACTATGCACACATCTCGATGTATGCGGTTATATGGGTCAAACCTGCGTATGTACGCTCTTATAGGTTTAAAAGTAGCGTATAGAATTTTTCATGTGTTTTTAGGGATGATCAAGGAAACATCAAAGGAAAAAAAGTGGTCCATAGGGGCTAAGGAGTCTGCAGCGGGACAGGGGAAGGCCATACAAAGTGTGATTCACCTGGAGTGGTGAGATTAGAGGGGTTATACGATGGTTGAAATATATTATAAGTCCATCCCAGAAGTGGAGTGATGAAGGATATGAAATGGAAGACCAGCCACCCAATCAGCATAGTATAATAATACAACTCTGCATATAACTACAAGTACATATAACAGTCCCAGATACATAAGAGTATAATGGCCATGAATAGGCATGATACATGATGTCACATATGTGTTCATAGCCATGTACAATATACATAGATTAGAATCTCCATGATGAAGATATACAAAGGAACATGATCTCCAAAATGGCTGAAGATATATAATAGATCAAGATCTCCATAATGGTTGGAAATGTCTGACATATACTGGAATCGAGTCATGAGAGCCAAAATCTCATGAACGCTGGCATGATCAAGGAGGTAGCATATAAGAGATGCCACCAATCTGGAAATTCTTCTACACAAACCGCTACGAGTACATGTCCTACTATGTGAATAGAGGTTTCAAGGTCGAACATAGTAGTCCATCGTCTGATTACCGGTCATTAATGTATACCGTTAATAGACGCGATATCACCCACCAATGATGAAAATGGGAATCAAGGTACTAGAGTGAAAACTAAAAAGAGTGAGTAAATGTGTTGAGGTCGAACACTTGAGAGGATCCATCGATCAGGGGACATTGATGTATTCCCAAGAAACTGTCGATGGCAAGAGAACCTGCCACTGATGACTGCAAGTCTCAAGGCACTCAAAATGACTCTAGATTCCAATCACAGAATAAATGATCTGAAGTCAATGGGATGAAATCCGCTGGAAGGAGGGAATTAAGGCATCCCCCATCATCCAACATGAGGTACTCAGCAAAGCTGTATAATGTGGAAGGAATCAATCATAAGGTGCACGAACCAGTAACTGTATCGAGAATGGCTGACATGCAAAGTCAAGATAACTGAGGAATGGCCGACTCAGGTTTCAACTTCCTTCGAACAAGAGCATAACGGCGTATGGTGACTGAATGAAGGCAACATAGACTCTATATCTAAACTGGGACATCCCTGTGACACAGGAGGCATCAACAGAGGCTCCATGGGGACTGGAAGCTTAACCAGTCGGTGGAGATAAACTCAGATAAATGAGTACATCTCCTAAAGTCAAACTATAACCCAACCAATGGATGTGATATACAATGCTCTATTCGAAGGCGACACAACTCGACAACTGCCACAGATAACATCTTTCCTTGTCCGGATTTTTGGTTTTTTTATTTTTTTGGACTTTTTCAGTTATTTGAAAAGCTTGAAAAAAGAATAAACTAGATTTATAGTTACAAACTAGGAGGAGACGAGTGTCATAATGGCAAACAAACTAGTTCCAAGTAGTGGAACATACCTATGCTCAATGCAAGGATACATGTGTAGGATATCGACACTCGGGGGAAAATCCCCTCCCGATAAAAAGGGAAATCAAGCTGTGAAGGATATAAAAAATGGCTCTCCATGGCTAGACATGAGACAAGCTCGAGCTATATGGCTGAAACACAATGTCAGGGGATCCAGCATAAAGCTCAATGAGGTACGCAAAGCTCATGATAATGCATTCACAACTTGACATGAGGGAGTCCTGAGGGAAATAGGCCAGCATAAGATCAAGAGGAGTATGAGGCTCTTGCGAAATGTCATGGCAGTACTATACAATGGACTCCCATGCCCTAAAGGAGAAAATTTCAGCATGGGAACCAAATGCAAATAAGGCGCTAACTAGGGTACCCATGTAAGTTGAAGCTCTACCACTCACATCATGCCACTTCTAAAGCAACAAGAAGGTTATGTGACATAATAGAGTGGGTTTGTACCTAAGGACATGGTGGTATGGTCATAAGGTCATGCAAAATGCAAATAGTGGTGAATCTAACCTATATGCTAGTTTATACATGATACCCGAGATCGAAACGAATGAGTCAATCCAATGGCTGAAACGACACTAAAAAAGGTCGTCTACATCATAAATTATGTAAAAAATGGTCCAAAATGGTTAGAAAATGTCGAAACTATAGGAAAGGGGGTAAAAAATTTCAAATATTTGAAAATTTTTCTTTAAATAGTAAAAAATATAAATTATTTGAAACTTCTACCCATTTGAGCTCTGATTTTCAACTACAAATTCCAGGAGATCCAGCTGGCGGAATTCACAACGGTTTCTTCCAGGTATTTACTCATGCTCTCCTCTTGCATTTTGATATAATTTTTATAGATTTTCATGGTTAAATGATGTTTTTAAGCCATCCCAATGTGTGCACTGCCCATGTAGATATCGAGGTTTTTTCTATGTATAGGGCTGGCTATACACGGAAAATGGCCTAAAACCCGCGTACATACGCAGTTGTTTTCAAAACAGTCGCGTATGAGGCCGCGCATGTGATTTTTCAATAAACTAATGGATAATTTTTGCAATTTCTTTTGCAGGATGGTGCTAGAGTGGAGAGAGCATGAGAACGGTGAAGTAGAGGAAGCAGTAAGGGCCGACTTAATGGCTCAACAAGATTGACGTGCATGCAAAGTCTACAAGTTTTGGTGTCTTGGTAGTTTGAGGGCCAAACCAAGACTGCTATAGATGCTGGTAGACTATTGGGATCCAGACTCGGAGTCCTTCCGTATTGATGGGATGTCCCTCACCATAGAGGTTGAGGACATATACATTATAACTGGTATTTCTAGATGAGTGGAGGTGGTGAACCTTCATTCCCAAGGTGCGCCAGGGGGTGTCCTGACTATCGATGAGTACATAGCTGTGTATTGTTTTCCAGACACTGAGAAGGTGGGGAGTCAAGTCCCTACCAATGCTATACAGGTGATGGGCCTAAAGGCCATATTACTGATGCTAGGTAGGATAGCAGGCTTAGCATCACTCCACCAGGCCTCTTGGACTCTGATGTTCTATGCAGTGGAGTGCATGAGACCCACAATCTATGATTGGAGTAAGACACTACTGAGAAACATGAAACATAAGCTCAGTGAGTGTAAGGAAGGCAGAGTATGAAACTTCGGGTTCAACAGTATTTTGAGCATGTTTTTCTTCGAGCGTGTTCTAGGATTGAGCCCTAGAGTGGACGTTCCTCTCCACAGGGTTCGAGATCCGGCCCAACGATGTTGGGCAAATGCTATGCGCAGACTGGCGGGTGGTAGGGTGGTCAACCCATATCCAGCTGACTTCTTTCCATGGTGGCGATGATAGATTGTTGCCATTGATGACTACTCCTATGCAGGGATAGATTTCCGAGGGGACTCGGACATGCCATAGCCACTAGGATCGACATATGGTGATATAGGTAACGAATCTCGACCCTCACTCTTTTTAAATTTTTTGAGTTATTTAATTTTTTTTGTATTTTCTTGATTATGTGGAATCAAAAAGACATGTTTTTGCGCGACAATACATAGTGACATCTACCATTTGTGTGCAGATGTGGAACCACGGCGGCCAAAGGGCTTCCCTCATCATAGATGAAGGGGAAGAGGAGATGACATCGTGGGTGTGGATGCAGAGCGAACGCTCCATAGCATTCATACCAAATTTGTGAGACTGACTCATATAGTTCCCATGGTGCAATTCGAGGACTTGCCTGAGGCCATGCAGCGGCAGGTGGTGGGTGTGCCATGCACATGGGTGCATTTATTTTGATGGCTAGCTAGAGCCGTAGTGACGTTTCATGATCACAACCCTCCTCCTCCTCCACAGGATTAGACACCTAGGAGTGTACGACCGTGTATTATATGATGGTGGCTTTAAAAGCCTCAATTTTGTATTATGACACTATGTATTACCACATTTTTTATGTATATACAAAAGTTTTATGGTGATCGATTTATTTATTTACATGTGTAAAAATTGTGTTTGTGATTAATTTACTATGAATGAAACAAATTCCAATCGAACACATAGTTATCATATGAACTAGCAACTTGATTATTATTTCTTGGAATGTGTATATATGTTATACTGTCAAATTGTCGTTCTAACAATCTCACACATAAAAACCTTCTCAATAACGTCGGATCTCTAACATGGTACAAACCATTGAGCTATGACACTACTAACTCTGAATCAAGATGTACCTCAAGAGATAGAACACCATGTGAAATGGCATCCCGTAGAAGCTCAATAATGGTGCTATATTCAGCAACATTGTTGGAAGATGGCCGTAGACATACACCTCCTGAAGACAGTACATGACCCATAGGAGTATAAATCACCCAAGCAGCTAAGGCTGAGTGCTGAGTGTGACAGCTTGCACCATCCACGAATCCTATGTAGGTGGAAGATTCCATTGACATCTGCCAAAAGAAACGGAAACTAATCACAAACCCGATCACAATAAGAAAAAGACCTAACTATGCAAAGTTGTACAATAATATACAACAAGCAGCTCTGGCTAAAGATAAAGCATAGTATTTTTTGAGATAGAGCCCATTTCTAGGCTCTGCCAAAGCTGTGCCTTCGTAATCTACTAACTCATAGGCACCCTTCTCAAACACACGCTTGACCACATAAGGACCATGCCACATAGGATTAAACTTCCCTTCCCCCAAGGGTTCTCTCGATTGATCCCACAAGAGGACCAAGTCTCCTTCACTAAACACTCTTGGATAGACAGACTTATCGTATTGGGCCTTAACGCGATGCTTATTAACCTCTAAAGCCACCAAGGCATCACGACGCTGCTCATCAAGCTGCTCAAGGTGAACCAAATGCTCCTCCAAAGGTGAAGTGTCTTGTAAGAGTTCCACAGCTAGCTTCAACGAAGGAATATCGCATTCAACCAACAATATCGACTCCACTCCATGTACAAGCTGATATGGAGAAAAACCTGTGGCAGTCTTAACCGCGGTTCGATATGCCCACAAAGAAGGATATAACATAATGTGCCAATTCATCTTTCTGTGTGCGATGGTTCATTGGAGAATGGATTTGAGTGATTTATTCACTGCCTCTACCTATCCATTTGCTTGGGGGTAGTAAGAAGATGAATGCTCTTGCTTATACCCTAACTTCGATGCCAACTCTTCCATCATAAGGTTCTAAAAGTGCGAGCCATGGTCAGTGACAAGCTCTTTCGGAAGCCCGAACCGAGTAATGATTTGGTTGAATACAAAGTGAGCGGCTGTCTCACCGTCAGTTTTTACTATGGGCATAGCCTCAGCCCATTTCGTGAAGTAATCAACAACCACTATAATGTTATGGTGCCCCCCAGCTGAAGCTGGGTTGCAATCCATAAAATCGAGCCCCCACTTAGTGAAGGGACCGGCGGTGATAATGGGATGTAACGGGTCAGTTTTCCAGTGCATATTATGTGCGAACACCTAGAAAGGGTGGCACCTCTTGACTGCATCAACACAATCTTTAAAGATCGACGGCCAAAAATAACCCACTCTCAAAATATTTTGAGCTATAGAAATCCCAGATAAATGACCACCACACGCCCCTCCATGGCAATCATTCAGCACTACCTCAGCCTCCTCATGAGTTAAACAACATCGTAAAATGGAATCTACCCCATGGCGGTACAAAGTATTGTCCACTATAAGGTAGTTCTTAGAGACGTGATGTAATCGTCATCGTTCATCTCGCGAGAGGTGAGTAGGGGTCCTCTGTGTTTGCAGATATACTATGATATCCCCATACCATGGGGCTAACGTTGAGATTAAGAATATGTGTTCATCGACAAACGTATCTTCAAAAACCAACTCCTCGGCCTCGCTCGGAAAATCCGATATAAGCTCTGCAAAAATTAAAGACTTCTTCAATTTTGCCGAAACAAACTCGAGATCGAATTCTTGCAGAATGACAATCCATTTATTATACTTTCCCCCAATCATCCTTCATGTGAGGATGAACTGAAATGGATTGACATGGGCCACAACCAAGGTCTGGTGAAGGAGAATATAATGTCTCAAACGTTGAACCACATGTACGGTAGCTAAAGCAAGTTTCTCGACATGAGAATAATGAATCTCTGCGTCAATAAAGTTTCGGCTCAGATAATATATGACATGCTCTTGGAGCTCCTCATCCTCTTGAACCAAAACCATACCAATTGTCTCTAAAGACGCGGCCACATATAATAGAAAATCACGGCTATAATCCGGAGGACTAATCACCGGGGCTGATGCTAGGGCTCGCTTGATTGCATCGAAGGACTCCTGGGCTCGCTCATCCCATTCAAAGGGAGTATCCTTCTTCAAGAGACTCATGAAGCCTCTAGTCAAATTGGCAAAGTTGACAACAAATATTCGTAAGAAGTTTTCCATGCCTTGCAAACACTGAAGATGACGAATATTCTTCAAGGGAGACAACTGAAGTATTGCCTCAACCTTCAAAGGGTCGACTCTTATACCCTCCTTTGAAACGATGAATACTAAAAAATGACCTGACTTCATGCAAAAGATGCACTTATGAGGATTTAATATAACTGAATAGTGCCGGCATCTTTTGAATACCAATCACAAGTGATAGGGATGACACATTCTCATACGAGAATGAGCAGCGAGGTCATCCAAAAATACTTCAATAATAGACTTGAGATCGTTGAAGATCAAGGTCATCGCCCACTGAAACGTAGCTTCGGCGTTTTTAAGGCCGAAAGGCATTTTCTGATACGCAAATGTTCCCCAAGGAAAAATAAATGTGGTATTATGTTGGTCCTGAGGTTTAATGTGTATCTGATTATAGCCGAAAAAGTCGTCCATGAAGGAGAACACCTCGCTACCTGCACACTCATCCAAAATCTGATCAATAAATGGTGTGGGGAAGTTATCCTTAGGACGGGCACGATTCAAATCACAGAAATTAGTGCATATGCGGATTGATCCCTGCTTCTTATCTACCGGAATGAGGTTTGAAACCCACTCCATCAAGGGAATGGGATAGATGAAACCGGCTTTCAACAACTTCTCTATCTCTACCTTAATGGCGGGTGCTTTCCTAGGATTCATGGCACGTAAGCATTGTCGAACAGGCTTAGCATTGGGGTAAGTCTTAATCTCATGTTCGACAATTCAAGGGTCAATACCTGGCATCTCGTCATAAGACCAAGCAAAAATATCACAGAATTCCTTGAATAGCTTGGTATATTCTATAATCTTATCATGGGAACATTCTGCCCCAATATAGACATTCTCTATTATGCTAGGATTGCGAGAAATGTTGATAGGAATCGTTGACGATATGTTCACCGTGTTTCCATCAGCCATCGGACCAGGAGAGCTTAATGGAACCACAGGACTACCAACTTTCTAACTAAGAATCTCCCTATAATCCTCATGCTCCAAACGGTCAAGCTTTGGAAGAAAGTATGATCTATGATGAAGTTCCTCCCATGATGGCTCAACTCCCAACATAGCCTCGATAATCGCTTCATCTGAAGGGAATACCGTATCAAGGTAGTCGTGGGCATGAGAAGACTGTACTTCCCATGCCAGCAGTGACATAGGGGTCTTCCTCCTCCATCTGTGAAGAGGAAGAACAAGGCTCTACAACACTCTTGAGATTATCTTGATAAGCTATCATAGCTGCAGGCAATGGCATGCTCGTCTCGACGGGCTCACTCGAAGTACTCGGTGTAGGAATAATCCAAGGGTCTTCCAGATGGGTTGTGTGAAAAGACACTGAGGTCATAGATGTCGAAGCCTCATCAGAACAAGATCCTATCATGAGGATCGGTGCAGGACAACTAAAGCTTCCCATCAGGGATGGATACATGCCTACACCCACACTCCCAGTTGCTGGCTGAGAATGTTCAATGATCGGGATCGAAGCTCCTGAAGATGCGGTAACAGAAGGATTCTTGAATGCCATTCAATCAATCGTTACAATATTCCCGTTATGTGGAAAGCATACAACGTGGAACAAGGAAGAAGCAATGGCTTGCATACTATACATCCAGTTCCTACCTAGTAAGAGATTGTAGGCAAGGAGCGCATCAACCACCTCAACCTATATCGCCACTGTTTTACTGCCCAAACAGAATTTAAGGGAAGGAAGGATACCGTGCAGCCTAAAAGATCTCCCATCAAACGTAGTTAACATAGTCGTTGATTTAGATAGCTCAGGAGAACCCAGACCCTTCCAATAGGACAAAGACATCACAGAAGCCACAGCACCCTCGTCAATCACAATACATTTGATGGTCATACCAAGACATTCTACATGCACCAAAAGAGACACATAGTAGGGCAAGTGAGGCTACAGTCCTGCGGTTTCAAATTTGATCATCGAGGAAGAATCATCACCGTTCACACCAAGAGCAGAAAGCAACGCCTTCCTTTGCAAAGGACAACTCTGAATCACTTCCAATGCAGACATCGCACAAGGAGTGTGGCCCAAATCCTCGACAACTGAATAATTCTGGGCGGCTCGGGCATTTGAATTATGCCCTAAATGCTTAAGGACTCCCTTAGGAATGCGAGGTGCAGCCTTAGGTTTATCTGCAGGTTTCTCAATGCGCAAAGGAGTTCCTAGTGGATCCGGCTCTTTGCCTGGGCTGGGTTGTGACGAACTATAGTCTTTTGCACAAGTCACAACCTTGGCAGAACGGACCATGTTAATGCACCCACGACCACTACCCTCTAGTGGATCATCATCACTAGACGGGTCATGGGACTTCAAGTTCCTATTCTGGTTATGTGGTAAAGGGTTCGTTCGCACAGCTGGGCCTTGTGCTAAGAATCTCGAAGCTTCATCAATCTGGGGGCACAAGTAAGTGAGGTGATCATCCTTACATAAATTTCAAGGGAACTTAACCTTACATTTAGCTTCCTTGTCCCCCCCAGCATTTTTACCATTTTTGTCATTATTGTTAGCACTCTCATTCTTATTCCCACCCTTTCGATTATTATTTTTACCCTTCTTTCTATTCCGTCCAGGCTGCTGGTTACCCTTTGGGTCCGACGATTGCACAAAAAGTACATTCACCATTTGGGTGGGTTGAGACGAAGTCGTAGCTTGCCTCAAAGTAGATTGGTTGGTTGACAACTGACCAACTTGTTTTGCAACCGAATCCGCAGGTTTCGCACTTGCACAACCCACAATTCCATCGACATGTGGTCCAAGTTTTACTTTGGGATCGAAACTAGAATGAGGAGCATTGGGAATAATCTCATACAACAAACTAGACTGAGCGTAGATCAAGTTCAATTCCTGCGCCCTAAAAATCGCTTGTTCCTCATTTTGCACTCCGGATGTGGAAACATCCTTCGCTATATATGACAATAACTACTTGAGGAACCACTCAAGAAGGAACTCCGGCGGTATAAAGGATTTAATTAATCTCTTCCATCTACACCACTCTTGAATATGATCAGAAATATGGGTGGCTTTATCTTACCGAAATGTCAACAATAGTTCAGTACCAACGACATAGCGCGCTGGCAGCTGGAAGTGATTAAGAAAAGTCATCGCAAGGTCGTCGAACAAAGTAAAAATGCCCCTAGGTAACTCTATATACCATTTCATAGCAGGCCCTGTGAGGGTGCATTGAAATAGTCTCACACGGATTGATTCCTGATGTAATGAATTCGAAGAGCACCATAGGTGAAACGTAGTAACATATTCGCTCGGATCCTCTCCCGGTTTGCCTTCGAACTTGGGTATGTCCGAAGGAAGCTTGGTAGGGACAATCGGCCAAGTTGGGTCATGATCCACGGGATCATTCATAAGTCTTGATAAGTCAGGAAGATTAAGCGTTGCAAGGAAAGGGAGCCTAGGATGATGAGGTCGATGGACCGCTCCCTGGTTCATATAGGGTTGATTACCACCATGGCCTTGTCCATAGTGTCCTCCTCCTTTCTGACCCGTATAGGGTGGCGTGGAAGTAACATAGTACAGTGGACCTTGACTAGTAGGAGCTACAAAACCGTAATTAGGAGAGTAAGCAGGCTGTTGATACCCACCTCCATAAGGTGAAGAAACCTGTCCATACTGCATCCCATAATAAGGTCCATAGGTCATCACATGCAATTCCCCATGAGACACTCTGTAGGTAGGAATATAAGCTCTGGAAGTAGGGATATACATACCAAAAGTAGGGATATATGCCGCGGAAGTAGCAACCTGACCTCTAGAAGCATGAACATAGCCTCCCGAAGCAACGGGCGGTATGTAAACTTGAGACACAATCGATCTAGTTCCTGAAGTATGGACCTGACTCATAGCCATGTGCCGACTCGAAGGACCACGTGAATAAGGTGGAGGATGAACATTTGAAGAACTAGGGGCCAAGGATGAAGGAATCTGAGTAATGAGATATGTACTACCGCCTATTGTCACTTGTCTCGGATCTAGTATCCTAATCGGATCTTTAACCCTAGACCTAGGAGGGATATATGATGTAGCTTCCACCACTGAGATGGAAGGTGCAATGTGACTAGTGCTCCCAAGCCTCTCTGCATGGTAAGGAATGAGAGTGCCCCCAGGCATAGTGTTAGGATCGAAGTGGGATTCGACATGAAATGTCAAATCATGCATAGGAAAACCAGCCATACCATAACTACCATAGCTAGTAGTGGTGGGTTCAAAATGAGTCCCACCGTCCTCCGGCATGCCATACCGGTAACGCATCAATGGGGAATCAGTCCTAGAGTGAGTAGGTATATCATGCAGGACTCCTATCTCAGAAATCACAGGACCTAACTCAGCTAAGTCGGGTGAAGGATCATAAGTAAGTGTAAATTCCCCATCGTCTACACGAATGGGAGAAGGTGGTTCAGGAATACCTTCTGAAGAATCCCCCATGGTGTGTGAATCAATGTGTGACATAGTCTGCCTGGACTGTCTAGGTCTCTCTCCCAAAGGAGGAGGAGAAGTAGAAGGCAGAAGTCCTGCTAAATGACAAAAGTGGTGAGGAATCACACTCGAATCCACAATGACTCAAAAAATAGCAAAGACTCTCTATTTACGTAAACCCTAGGACAACTATCATGCACAGAGAAACCACTAACAAAATATAAATCCAAATGCAAGAAAACAAGGGTTGGATAAGTGAGCTCCCGAATGAAGCAGGTATGTCTCTCCTAGGAGAGGCTTGAGACTCCCATACACAATAAGCGGAGGTATGTAACCAATTATTGTGGCCCTCAGCTTCAACATGTAAAGCAACTGTGCTGTCCGACCCCAACCTGGCTGGGACACCTACAGAATAACCTCTACAAGTACCCCCTCGATATCCTAGGTAAGGCCACTAAGGTCATGTCAATATAATCAATGCTCAAGCAGATAGTCGCAGGCGGGATTAACCATCTGGGCAAGGTAGCAAAGCCCGAAAGTCTCAAAAGAGCCCCCAGATACGAATACAATACTGGAAATATCTTCAGTGCTAATCAGTTATGACTAGGGGTCATCCCAATCAATAACCACTCACAATGCCTTTTGCTTAACTCCCTTTTGAGAGGAGTAGCCTGAGAAACACTGGTTATACCAAGGATTCCAAGGATTTCACACACTCACCTGGATAGACACCTAGATGTTGTTGTTTAGTGATCTTGGAGAATTGACTTACAATGAACTATTCCAAGATCCTAAAACCTAAGCTTGTTGGTGCACCCTAGAAAAGAAAAGAGTGTAGTTCATTTTAATTTAGCATTGATTTTAGTTGGCTTTATTAGTCAAAAATAGGATATGGTCATGCAACTAGTGGTGTTATGACGCAACAAGAAGTAAAATGCACACCTAACAATCAATGCAAATGCATTGTGTCCATGAAAACAGGGTATGCTACTACATGAAATGCACAATTTTTCTTCAAATGATGAATGCAACTTTTCATATATGAAGTCCTAACTAGTACTCCAAAGCAAATCTATATCTAGTGCAAGTACAATGCAAAGTGCAAAATGCAATGCATGATGATAAGCAAATGTTTTTGGATTTTTTGAAAATAAAAGAGATGCAAAAATCAAAAGAATGATTCTACGACCCCTAGAATCTACAAGCACACACAAATAGCACTCAAGAAAATCACTAAGGCAAAATAACTCTAATGCACTAATCTCAAACAAAAAATCGAAAATACCATGATAAGAACTTTCCTAAAAAAAAAAATTAGGCTAAAAAAAAATGTTTCTGGTCAGAAACAAATGTCTAAACAAACTCAGGAAGTGTCACAAGAGACTCAACAAATATCAGAATTCACCCAACAACACATTATCTTCCACAAAAAGGAAAAATCAAGGGTATACACAACTGTTCGCAGTAAACCCACGTGTATACGCGGAAATCGCAGAGGAAACCGTGTGTATACATGACTGTAAATCAAAAACCCGCATACAGGAAGAAAAGGTGCATAAAATCAAGGCAAACAGACAGGCTGAGACAGAACTCACACCAATCAGACTCTACCAGGCATACATGCCCCCATAGTCGACACAAAAATAAGAGAGAAAGAGCAATTTAGATACATTGAATGCTGAGAAAACAACCCCCAAATGACAACTACTAGGAACTCCCCAGTGGATTCGCCAATTCTATTACGGAGAGAAATTCCTATGGCTTGGGGTACCACAACAAACAACTTGACTCCAAAAATCAATCCTTTCCAATATGCAATAGAAATTAAATGTCTAACACTAAAGGATCAGACCTCGTACCTTATTCCTGACGGTTGAAGTAGATCCCCCTTGAGCTTTCCAATCTTCAGCTTGAATTGCTATATTACTTCCTCAACAACAAGTAAACAATACAAGCATTCTATATATCATGGTGTTAGATCTATTCTAGCATATATAATCAATAATGTAAAAGCATTTGACATAGTCCCATGGATAAAATATTCATTCAAATACACATCATTGGATAGGAAAATATATTTCTATTAATATAAATCAGAGATTACAAGATACAACCTCTGATGGCATGTATGTGAACTAGAGAAACTAAATCCCCCACTTGGGCCTCCACTGCTTCAATCCTCCATCTCTCGATAGCAAGCTCACAAGCAAAAGGCAAGCTTGGGAAGAACACAAAGTGCTCCAAGGGACAAAGGGATGCAGACTCAAGCATAAGTTCCCGCAACAATGGAGTATAGTTTCTTTGCTCTCAATTCTCTCTTCTGCCTTCAATGTACCAAGGGGTTCCTTATATAGCTTTTTAAAGGGGTAATGAAAGGTCAAATCTGAGCGATTTCAAGGCATATGGAAGGCCAAGAGTCAAATGAGTCGGATCCATGTCAAGGAAAACTCCAAAAGGATTTGGACTATGCACACATCCCGATGTACACAGTTATATGGGTCAAACCTGCGTATGTACGCGCTTATAGGTTTAAAAGTTGCGTACAGAATTTTTTATGTGTTTTTAGGGATGATCAAGGAAACATCAAAGGACAAAAAGTGGTCCATAGGGGCTAAGGAGTCTGCAGCGGGATAGGGGAAGGCCATACAAAGTGTAATTCACCTGGAGTGGTGAAATCCACTATAACACCCAAACTCTTTTTGTTGAAACCCCCTCCCAATAGTTAAAACCTCCTCCCCACCCCTTTTTATACCGCAATCCTTATAAAGCACCCTACCCACCCCTACCTTAAACCCCTCATCCCCCCCAATACCTGCAATATATTGGTTCAATTTTTAATAATTTTAAAACCCACAATATGAAATAACGTGATAGGATATTGGTCAACAAGTGAATCCCTCGTGGTTCACTTGAAACCCACTCCAACATTTCGGCCTCACTTAACAATTACTTACTAGAGCCAACATCTCTAGGAGTGTCTAATAACCCTAGTGCCCCACCACTTGTGGGGACTTTGCCTCCTCCGACCAATATGAGGGTAACATAATGGTGGGGACTATTTCCCTAACTTACAATGTCTGACCTAGGGTCGGCCTCACTAGGAGATTCTAATAAACATAGGGCCCCATAACTGTGGGGACTTTAACCCTTGACCAATAGGAGGGTTACCCACAATGATTTGACATGACTTTCACATTATAGAAACTTCCCGAAATAAAAATTGGGGTATGACATGACTCAAGTACATCATAAATACATCCTAGAATAAACATTGGGTTACAATACATAAGAAATACGGATGAATACATTCCGAAGTTACAAATACATCAACAATCCCTCTTAACTAGGAAGGTATTCTCTCAACACAATTTTCATCACTGGTCTTCTTCTCTGGATCTTCTTGTCATCTGCATCTTCAATTCATCTCCATATTCAAGTCATCTTCATCCGGATCTAGATCATCACTTGATTTGGATCATCATCACTGGATCATACTCGATCTAGAACATCACTGGATCATCATCACTGGATCTGGATCATCACAAGACATCATCACTGGATCTGAATCATCACTCGATCTGGATCATCACTACTGGATCTATATCATCACTCAGTTTGGATCTCTTAGAGTCATCATAACTAGATCTGGATCATAGCTCGATCTTGATCATCTTTGTTCATCATCATGTGTGCTATCTCATGATTCTTCTCATCATAGGAATTTCTACAGAGCCAACCTTCTTTCATGTTGGTTGTAGGCCTAGCCATCATGTAGGTCTTCTTCAGCACTTATATCTAACCTACTCATCCTAATGGCCCTCCCAACACTTACATCTGACCTACTCGTCAGAAAGGCATGCCCAACACTCACATCTGATCATGTAGAAGCCTATAATCACATCAGAAAGGCCCAGCACTCACATTCACCAGCATGTTAGGAAATCACTATCATCTATGAAAAGGATCCAGCACTTATATTTGACTGTTAGGAACCAAATCCTACACCCTCATCAGAAATGCTTGCACTCACATCTGACCTGGAAGGAACCAAATCCTCCACCCTCCCCAGAATGGCCCCCAGTCCCAGACTGAGCTACCTGGTAACAGACCAGGTGCCTCCATTCTCATCGAGAATGGTAGTTGCCCTTATATCTGATCTGGTAGGAACCAAATCCTACACCCTCGCCAGAATGGCCTGCACTCACTCTTGACCTGGTAGGAACCAAATCCTACACCCTCTCAAGAATGGCCCCCAATCCTAGACTGAGTTACCTGGTAACAGACCAGGTGCCTCTACTCTCACAGAGAGTGGCAGTTTCCATTACATCTGACCTACTCATCAGAATGGCCAGCACTCATATCTGACATGGGAGGAACTTAATCCTTTAGCCATGACAGAATGGCTAAACCCTTACATCTGACCTGCTCATCAGAATGGATCTCTTAGTCCTGGACTGAGTGTTCCTGGTAACTGACCAGGTACCTCCATTCCTAAAATGGCATTCAACACTCATATCTGTCATGGAAGGAACTTAATCCTCTCACCATGACAATATGGCTCATCCCTTATATCTAACCTACTCGTCAGAATGGCTATGGATCTTAGCACTCATATCTGACATGGAAGGAACCAAATCCTCTCACCATGACAGAATGGCTCAACCCTTATATCTGACCTACTCATCAGAATGGATTTGGGACTCATCACTTTTCCTTGGAGGAAACCTTGATCTGGAGAACACCAAGCTTCTCCCTGAAGTACTCGAACTTCACTCTGGCCAATGGCTTCGTCAACACATCAGCTATCTGTTCCTTCGTCGCAACATAATGGAGCTTCACTTCTCCCCTCTGCACCATATCCATGATATAGTGATACTTGATCTCGATATGCTTTGACTTGTCATGGAACATTGTATTCTCTGACAACTTCACGCAACTCCGATTGTCACAATGTATACAAGTAGCATCCAACTGGAGATCAAATAAATCAAATAGTAGCTTCCTCAGCCATACAGCCTCACAACTAGCTGCACAAGCTGCGACATACTCTAATTCAGTTGTACTCAGTGCCACA
Organism: Pseudotsuga menziesii; assembly: GCA_001517045.1. Classification (NCBI taxonomy): domain Eukaryota; kingdom Viridiplantae; phylum Streptophyta; class Pinopsida; order Pinales; family Pinaceae; genus Pseudotsuga; species Pseudotsuga menziesii. The sequence goes on along the minus strand of LPNX011005006.1, from coordinate 406,957 downwards.
TAGGATTGCTTCCTGCTAAACCAAGAGATCACACCTAATCCCATATTGAAGCAACACTCTGAAGTGTTCTTCCTATTGATGGCACTGCCTGCCCAATCTAAATCAACATAACCCTCTAGGTTAATCTTCTGATTTGCATCGTACTTGAGCCCATAATCAACTGTACCCCTGCATGATTTGCAACCATCAGGTTAACATGTCTCAATGTGTTCACAGCAAAGAAAATATCTGGTCTCAGGTACATGAAGGACCCAATCATCTGACGATACATCGTATCATCAACCATCTCTGATGAAGCATCATTCAATAGCTTCATGTTTGATGCCATAGGTGTGGTCATGTATTCCATCATCTTGAACCTATTTAGGATCTCTACTACATACTTCCCTTATCCACACCTCCATGCCTAGAACAATAGTGCATCGACACATAATAGGAGCATCACTAGTCTTCCATCTTCAACCTTGAAGCAAAGGTTGGAATCCGCTTTAATCTCAGTAGATCCTAGAGTCATTAGTAATCTATCCATCCTGTCGTACCATGTCGAACCTCAAGATATTCTACAGTCACTCCCTCTAAAGCGAAGCATCAAACTCCCTCTATCTTTCGTACTCTATGCACTGAAACATTTTGTACTGGAGTGACAAGTAGTATCCATCTAGGATCATTGGATACCAAGATCCTGTATTTTGAACTTTTTCAAAAGTTCTTCTCACATCCATCTATGAGCTTATCATCCTTTATCAACCTTGTAACAAAGGTTAAGATATTCATCAAGCTCATCATGTATGTGTTATCCCATGGGTGTCTTTTGAACTCGTACAAGGCCTTCTTTCATTTGCACCCATGATTATGCATATCATGTGACTTCACTTCCAGTGGCTGCAAATGTCTCTTCGTAGTCTATGCCTTGTATCCCACGATGTTTCCATCTACTGAATGATGGAACTATGAACTTCCCTTCACGTATCGATACTGCTGTAGCTAGGGTTTTCACCCTAGCTTGTGCTGATGAGCACCTACTAAGGAATCTGGAATCCTTAGCAGCAGTTCAATGATGTAAACAAAGATAAACTAAAACAAAGCTAAGCTAAAGCAGTGGAAAGTAAATAATATGAAGCAAAAACAACAAAGAAATGTATAATGGTGATTTTATTGATATTACCTCCGATGAGGAGGTTGGTGGAGTCCGTTGCGCTGGTCCGATGTCGGTGGCTTCGAGCTCCAAGCTACTTCTTTTCCTTTTCCAGTGGTGGAAATGGGCCAAAAGAGTTCTCAATGGTGAAAGTAGCTTGATGGTAAGCTAGGGTTTCGAGAATAATTTCGGCAGAGGCAGGATGCTTATGACTGTGGATGTGAAATGAGGGGTCTCCACCACTTATTTATAGTTTTTTGGTGGTGGAGTGCTGGCCCATGGTTTTGGAAACCATATGGTTTAGGGCAGCTTGTTTAGGGTTTTTCCTCCTTTTCCTCATTATTTTTATATTTTTTCTTCCCTTTTGGGGATTTTGCTATTTTTAGAGGAATTTTGGACATTTTTGGAGGAAAAAGGGGGTTTTTGTCCTTTTGGAGGCATTTTAGGCCTTTTGGAGGCTTTTTAGATGGTTTTATGGCCTTTTAGAGGCATTTGAGGCCTTTTGGAGGCTTTTTAGATGGTTTTTCAGGGAAATATGGTAGGCAGATAGACAAATGAGCCATGTAATGGGGTAGATGAGGTAGTTAACCTTTTTTTGGTGTTAACAGATCGCCCCCTGATGTGCGAGGGCAGGAGCTCATCGTATGGCCGATGGACATCATGAGTCATATTTGGTTTGTGTTGGGGTGTGGAGAAGAGAAGGAAGCAACTGAAGTCCGGGACACCGATCTCGAACCACCTGCAAGGACTGAAAAGTACATAACCTCAATAATGGATGAGGGATCATCTGATAATTTGGACGAGGCAGGCATTCATATGCTCGTATCAGAATATAACATAACAGTATAAATGGTCCTCAAATACTGGATGAGGAAAAATATCTCAATAGATGGACGAGGCGGGCATTCCCATGCTCGTATCAAGATATATAACCATCACTGGTGAGGCCCAAAATGAAAGGCCTGGAGTAAATAACCACTGTGCATATCATGAGAGTCCAGAGGGGACACAAATATGGAACATACTGCTGAGCTGATCATGTCTGAGCTGAAAAAATGATACACTGGAATGGTAGCAGTGCTACTGAATGTGGTTCTGAAGGAACTGATGCGCTGCTGGATCAGAGTGACAAGGGTCACACTCGTAATGGTACACTGATCTGGAACTGAACTGGGTACTCAAAGAAGCATAGAACTGAATGGCTTCCGAATACAATCGCCAACGCAGCCCGGACATCCACGGGAACATATAACTGGTTATTCCAAAGTGAAATCCGGGGTCTTCGACACAGAATGGAAAGGGTATATATCCTGCGCGATTCTCAACGATGCGAATAAGGTGCTGAAGTCGAACATGTGAGAAACAACCATTTGGAGAGGCAATAATGATTCCTCCAAAAATGGTCCGTAGGCACTCACCACAGATGGTGATGGGTCCAAGGCGTAGGAGCATCTAGGTCTATCCTCTGGAATAGAGGAGTTGTCGTCGACAGAGGGAGACCTGCAACTATCAAGGCAATGATGTTTCCTTGACAGGAGCGCGAGGTGCAAAACCGAACTGTGATAGTACTGATGGGAAGAGTGATAAACTGGTGGGACTAACTGGGCAAGTAGAGTGGGTGGAATCAAACTTCCTTTGTTCAGAGTATGATGGCGGGGATGATTCGGCAGCACATGAAACTGATTGGTGGTAAATGGATCATAGCTGTAAGGGATCTGGGCGGTTCACTGGGCTGAGGGAGACTCAAGCTGTGGTAACATGGTAGGAGACTGCAGAATACTCTGAACAAAGGCGGCCTGATTAGAGGTGATGCCGAGAGGATTGATCATAGTGCCAAGAGGTGGGGGGGGGAACTTCTTCATGGGTTATGGAACGAGAAGGAGTGTGGATATATAAAATGATACTGTCGTGTGGATTTTCCGAGCCCATGACAGTACGTGCTCGTGGTTTCTTTCATATTTACTGAGTCTGAAAGAAAATAAGAAGGCTCTGTAGTGATGAAACGGTACTGTCATGTGGATTTTGTGAGCCCATGACAGTTCATGCTCATGGTTGCTTTCAATTTTAAGGAGTCTGAAAGCAAATAAGAAGACTCTGTAGTTGGAGTGGTACTGGCATGTGGATTTTGCGAGCCCATGACAGTTCATGCTCGTGGTTGCTTTCAAGTTTAAGGAGTCTGAAAGCAAATAAGAAGACTCTGATGGAATGAAATGGTACTGTCATGTGGATTTTGCGAGCCCATGACAGTTCATGCTCGTGGTTGCTTTCAAGTTTAAGGAGTCTGAAAGCAAATAAGAAGACTCTGAATTGATGGAATGAAATGGTACTGTCATGTAGATTTTGCGAGCCCATGACAGTTCATGCTCGTGGTTGCTTTCAAGTTTAAGGAGTCTGAAAGCAAATAAGAAGACTCTGTATTTGGAATGGTCAGGCAAGGAGGAAGTGTTCAATTAGGGGACATTTAGAATGATCAGAGCTGAGGGCGGGGGGGAACACTGGTGGATCTCCTTGCCGGGTGGATGGATGGTGGCAAAATAACGAGATCTTTGCAGTATGACAGGAGTGAATGGCTCATGTAAAAAGTGTGAAATAATCTGATGACGGCCGATGTGGCGCGCAAATCAATGCAACAAGGTGTAGGGACGCAATGTTGACATTGTACCAAGTGAGAGTGAGAAATGATCTCAAGCATCATCACGAGCGCGGAAAAATGAATCCGGCGATATAAAAAATGCTAAAAACGGAGGGCGGTCGAAGTGGCACGCAAACCGAGACGACTATTGGGGTCGAAAAAATGGTCAAATAATAATTTCAAAAAAATGATGCAATGAAGTGACCATTGTGAAGGTCTCGTCGTGCTGGTTCCAATGGTGGAACCGGTTCGGAAAACGGACTCCGTATGGGTTCGAAATGGCCAAACAAGGAAAGGGTCAACGGGCTATAAATAGTAAGTGGGCCCAATATGACATGTCATTTGCAATATTCCTATTTCACACACGATCGGAGTGTACCAGAGCTTACGGGGAATTTCTGGACGATCTGACCGGCGGTTTTGAGATTCAGGAGAGCCAGGTATTTCATTGAACTGATGCCTGTTTTCTTTTTGGGTTGGGGGAAGGGTTGCGGGTCCCGGGGGGTGTTTGTACGGTCCACAAGGGTGGACCGCGACTGTCGGTCTTGGCAGCCGCGGTCTGGACCGCGACTGTCTAGCTTGACAGCCGCGGTCTGGACTGCGACTGTCGGGTTTTGACAGCCGCGGTATGGACCGCGACTGTCTGGCTTGATAGCCGCGGTTTGGACCGCGACTGTGGGTTTTGACAGCCGCGGTCTGAACCGCGACTGTCGGCTTCACAGCCACGGTCTGGACCGCGACTGTCGGCTTCACAGCCGCGGTCTGGACCGCGACTATCGGCTTGACAGCCGCGGTTTGGACCACGACTGTGGGTTTTGACAGGCGCGGTTTGAACCGTGACTGTCGGCTTCACAGCCACGGTCTGGACCGCGACTGTCGGCTTCACAGCCGCAGTCTGGACTGCGACTATCGGCTTGACAGCCGCGGTTTGGACCGCGACTGTTGGTTCTGACAGCCGCGGTCTGGACCGTGACTGTCGGCTTGCCAGCCGCGGTCTGGACCGCGACTATCGGCTTGACAGCCGCGGTTTGGACCGCGACTGTTGGTTCTGACAGCCGCGGTCTAAACCGCGACTGTCGGATTCACAGCCGCGGTCTGTACCGCGACTGTCGGCTTGACAGCCGCGGTCTGGACCGCGACTGTCTTTTTGGTCTGGAGTTGTTTCGGAAGGGTGAGAATGTCTATTTTGAACAAGAATCTAATGAGGCTTTGTTGTGTGACTGACAGGATGCCACGGACTGTATGGAGAGAGCGAGAGATGCCAGAGGGGCTGGTGGACATTATCCGAGAGGACCGTCGTGTGCGTTCGATGCTTGGGATATTCGCCCTACTGAAGTTTGCTGAGATTCCGATGATTCGGTCAGCAGGGCTACTGCTGAACTGCTTAGTGAGTTTCTGGGAGCCGGATTCACTGGCGTTCCGAGTACAGGGGGAGAGGGTGGACCTCACCCTTGCTGATGTCTATTTTTTGACGGGGCTTCCCTGCCTAGGGAGGGTGGCAGATACCCAGCCGCGGGGATCCGCAGATCTTGATATTGTTGATATGGCAGTGCGGTTCTGTGGGGCAGAGTTACGGGTACATCGGAATGCACTCCGAGTTGGCGACTTACGGGAGCCAGTGGTTCGAGCGACGGCCGCATGTATAGTGTGGATCCTGGGTTCTCAGTCACCTGAGAAGGTGTCGGGGGGGCAGATGCAGCTGGTGGAGCGTACACTGGATGGGACTTATTTTGCATGGGGTCAGATGTTCCTGACCTGCGTTCAGCGACAGCTGACCGTAGCGAAGGAAGCTGGCAAGGGATTCTGCTTTGGGTCGTTCTTGTGTGCCTTCTTTATGGAGAGGGTCCCCACACTACGGCCGCGGGTTCCGGTTAGGGCAGGAAGCGTGAGGGAGCCTCGTATGATTCGATGGGGGGAGATGATGCGCCGCCGTGGTGGTGGTGATGTGGGCCGGTTTTTTACGGATGAGTTGTACATGCAGTGGCTCCAGTTGCCACTGACGCTGGAGGACTTTCCTTATAGGGACATGGATTACACAGGGGATCCAGATGCACCCCGTCCACCAGGACAGGCATGGGGTCCAGATGGTATGTATCGTTTGGATTGTTTTGGCCAGTTTTTATGTTATGTATGATGTATGTTTGATATAGAGTTACTGACAAGTGGTCGATTTGCAGATGTGGGTCCGCAGCCGCCACCAGGGCATGTGGCGCGGCGAGGGATAGTGGCAGTTCCGGCTTTGCCCGGGTGGGGTCCGGTGCATCGGCGAGACGCGGATGGGGCGCTAGAGTCTGTACGGATGCTGCTAGAGCGGCTGTTGACGGGAGTGAGCGATGCGGGGTGGGAGGACCTTCCGCGAGATGTGCGTCGGGATTGTAGGCAGGCGCTTCGGGATTTCAGAGGGATAGCGTTCCGGGTGGCTCTCTTAGCGGAGAGGGCACGAGCACGGGCACTGAGGATCAGGTGAGATGAGGGCTCGTCGGAGGAGGAGCGGGAGGAGGAGTCAGAGGATGCTGACATGGATAGTGACGCAGGGTATGACTCCCTTTAGGGAGTACAGGGGACTCCCTTCGATATTTTGTAGCTTCGGCCTGTATTTGATGAGTTTTGAGGGATGGACATGCATATTTTTTGGTATAGCTGAGTACTGGGGTACTCAGAACATGTGTAGTTCTGAACATGTATTTTTTGACTTGTATATATATATATGCACATGGATGCACATTTTTTGGTGATGTTGTCTCATTTGTACGCACGTGGATGCGCTTTATGATATGTTTGATACTGCACGTGGATGCAAGTAGTCTAGGCTGTTGGGCACGTGGATGCCCCTTTGTTGACATGATATGATGCATGTATGACTAGGCACATGGATGCCCCTATAGATGCAAATGTCTTTTTATGGTTTTATGCAAATGTTGATGTAATGCAGTCTTTTTGGTTTTTTGTATATTTGGATGATATGCTATGGGCTAATGATGCATGATGGAGGTGTTACATAGTGTGATTGATATGCCAGTCTAGGATATTGTTCGCCATTTGGTCTGCGACACTATTGTAGGCTCTTGGGACATGTGTGAATGTGATGGATTCAAACTGTCGGCTAAGTTGTTTTGTATGCAGGAATTTGCGAAATAGGCAGGGATCACGTACCTGGTAGCAGTTGTTGAGCTGGGAGACAAGTAGCTGGGAGTCCAAGAACACATGAAGGTGACGTATGCCCATCTGGAGGGCAGCAGTTAGGAGACCGGTCACAGCATCATACTCCGCCTGGTTATTGGTAGCAGCGCCGATACATGTTCCGTCAAGGTGGATGCGTTCATTGGAAGGGGAGTATAAGACCCATCCTGCGGAAGCTAGGTTGGGAGACCAGCGGCTGGCCCCATCTGCGAAGCCGATGTAACAAGGTGGAAGAGGATCCATCTGTGGGCATGCAAAAATGCGATAAATGTGATATTGTGGTCAAAAAACGGTGAAAAACAAAAAGAAAGCAAACTATACAAATGCGGACCAATGAGGTCGCGGTTTCGGTTATGGGTAGAAACGTTTCAGATACAACCCATTCCGGGGGTTGGAGAAGGGTCGTCATTCAAAGTCTGCTAAAATGTATGCCCCCTTGCCGAGGAAAGTTTGCACAATGTAAGGGCCTTGCCACATGGACTCGAATTTTCCTTTACCTGTTTTGTCGTGGGCTTGGTCATAGGCGAGGACGAGGTCCCCTTCGTGGAAAGTACGAGGGTGAACATGTTTGTCGTAATGGGCTTTGGAGCGTGTTTTGGCAGCTTCGATATTCTGGAGAGTGGCGCGACGATCTTCATCGGCTTGTTCAAGGGATAGCAGACGTTGTTCAAGGGGGGAGGTATCCAGGAGAAGCTCAACGGCGATGTGTAAGGCAGGTATCTGACACTCAATGGGGAGGACGGACTCTACACA
>LPNX011005006.1:365291-392677 GCA_001517045.1 Pseudotsuga menziesii | reverse complement strand
TTAGGTCTCACTTTGAATTAGGGGATAGATTGTGTGCATGTGAGGTTATGAATCCAAAATAGTTACTCAATGACAATAACAATGTATGAAAAACTGTAAAAAATTTTACCATGAAAAAATATATATATATATATATATATATTTTTGACAATGCTAAAAATTTAAACAATGCTGGAAACAAGGAACAGAAATGGCTGCAGGTCTGCAAGTGGTACAGGTGGCTGTGCAAGTGCAGGAAAAATGGAGGCAAAGAGGCTGGGTTTCGATGAGGAAACAAGGTCAAAAAACAGTTCGCGGACCGCGGGTATGGGGCGGACTCGCGCGGTCGGACCACGGGTTGGAAGGCAACAGTCGCGCGCAGATCGCGGGTTTGAAGGAAACAGGCGCGGTCTAGGTCGCGGGTTTCGGGCTGACAGCGGCGGTCGGAGCGCGCCTGTGTAATGAACAGGCGCGGTCGGATCGCGACTGTGGGTGGAAAAAACGCGGTCGGGGCGCAGGAAAAAATGCTGACAGCGGCGGGCTGGTCGCGGGTTAGGGCCTGAAATGCGCGGTCAGGCCGCGGCTGCGGAAGGAAAAAACGCGGTTTCCGGCGGCCGAAAACTACAGTCGAAAGTACAGTATGGAAAAATAACTTAAAAAAGACAGCGGAGTCGCCAAAACTGTAGCTAGGGTTTTCACCCTAGCTTGTGCTGATGAGCACCTACTAAGAAATTTGGAATCCTTAGTAGCAGTTCAATGATGTAAACAAAGATAAACTAAAACAAAGCTAAGCTAAAGCAGTGGAAAGTAAATAATATGAAGCAAAAACAACAAAGAAATGTATAATGGTGATTTTATTGATATTACCTCCGATGAGGAGGTTGGTGGAGTCTGTTGCGCTGGTCCGATATCGGTGGCTTCGAGCTCCAAGCTGCTTCTTTTCCTTTTCCGGTGGTGGAAATGGGCCAAAAGAGTTCTCAATGGTGAAAGTAGCTTGATGGTAAGCTAGGGTTTCGAGAATAATTTCGGCAGAGGCAAGATGCTTATGACTGTGGATGTGAAATGAGGGATCTCCACCACTTATTTATAGTTTTTTGGTGGTGGAGTGCTGGCCCATGGTTTTGGAAACCATATGGTTTAGGGCAGCTTGTTTAGGGTTTTTCCTCCTTTTCCTCATTATTTTTATATTTTTTCTTCCCTTTTGGGGATTTTGCTATTTTTAGAGGAATTTTGGACATTTTTGGAGGAAAAAGGGGGTTTTTTGGCCTTTTGGAGGCTTTTTAGATGGTTTTATGGCCTTTTAGAGGCATTTTAGGCCTTTTGGAGGCTTTTTAGATGGTTTTTCAGGGAAATATGGTAGGCAGATAGACAAATGAGCCATGTAATGGGGTAGATGAGGTAGTTAACCTTTTTTTGGTGTTAACCCCTCATTTCACATCCTAGACATCATTCTTCTTGAACTTATTCATAGCTGGAAGGTTCTGTATCAATGATGTCGCTACATTCGTCATATTATTCTTCATCTTGAACTGTTGCCCCTTGTTCTTCAGAACAAGTCTCATCCTTCTTTGCTTGTAGACGATTATGTATGCTATCTTTCCTGCAAGTCAAATGCATTTGTATGGTTAGAAACATTTCATAATGAATATTCATACTGGAAAATTCTTATGCATAAATATATGATCATGCAACTACTTTAGCCAATACAACATTCATCCATATCTCACAGAAACATTTCTAGATGCCTTCCATCTCTACCAGGAAAACACTGACATTGTGCACTAATCCAATATGTCAGCAAAGAGGCTTCATTCTAGATAAGTAGCAATGGAGAGTTGTATAGCACCATGAGCTACTTACCCATTACATGCATATTAGTAGTATACTGTCGTTAATGTAGACATTCTATCATGCATAATACATCAACTGAATATAAACAAATGCAGAACAAAACAATATCATGAAATGACAATTGAATACTTATCTTTATTTGTTTCATGGGTAGAATTATTCTTGAGCCTTCATCTTCATGTCTTCTTCATTCATAATAGCATCGTTTCTTATCCAAGTGTTAAGGTTGATAAGAGGTTCTTCAAGAGTTGAGCTCTTCATATTCCTCATTGATTGAGGGATCTTCTTTGGATGGTGAGAGCTTGATCTTCAGTTGCTTTCATCTTCTCTTCTCTTCTTATGATTCAGGCTTCTTCTTCTTCTTGGAGTCTGTTGAAAGTAATCACTTCCTTCTGGCAAACATTATTTGGATGAATGAATCCCATGATCATGGGAGGCCATTCAAGATGGTTATCACCGCTTCTGCATTCTCCACTTCTTTTTCTACCACTTCAAGTTGTTCTGCATTCTGGATCTTCACATTCTTCAACTGTTTTCTCAAAGCCATCTTCTGATTTATGTTCTTCCCTTCAAATAGATTGGTCAAGGAATCAAACATCTTTGGTGTCTTTAGGAAAGAAACTTGTGGTACAAGTTGATCCGTGATTGAATCAACAATGATCTTCTTGGTCTTGACCAAGTTATTCTTGTGTAAGGTTTTGAGCCTCATCTCCCTCTGGAACTGGAATCTCTCCTTGTGTAGGCGTCCAATTCATTTTCTTTAGAGATATCATATACTTCCATGCTTGTATTTTGTCAACTTCACCAATCTTATCATCAAGCTAATGTGATAGATCACTTTGAAATGATAACCTCAAATGAAAATAGCAAAAGATTATATCTTACCAATTTGATGTGTCTGTCTTAGTTCTAGAGCTGGCTGATCTACGATTTATCAGAGAAACCCTAATTTTCAAAACTTGGAATCTTTCAGATATAATTAGATAGAAAGATATATCTCTTCAAATGGAGTTGTCTACTATACTCCTTTTCTAAAAATAGTGGAGGGAAGCTCCCGGAACAGGAAGCCCTAGTTTTCCAATTTCTTCTACATAAATGCTTGTTAATGTTTCTGTTGTATCTCCAACATTACTATCCCTCTCTGTCTGCAATTTTGCACTGAGGTAACCGCTCATGTCCCTAATCCAACACCATAGGTTTCAGCAGAATTGGTTTCACCAATTGGGCCTTATGGTCCTTTTCCCAAGGTGACATGTTACACAACTGTTCAGAACAACACAGTTGTATGGAGTTCCATGTGTCACTGGTTCATCTTCTGAGCCAGAAAATAGGACCAAAGAAATTATATTCTGTGCCCTTTCTAGAATATCTTCAGAAATCTCATTTGGACCTGTGTAACTCAAGATATAGCGATTCTCCTCAGGTGTCTTGTTTATGGATGAATTCTGGAAGAGGCTAGAACCCTAACTTTTGCCTCTGCAATTTCCAGCTCATGTTCCTTCTCCAATCCTAGGATATAGAAAATGTACCCAAACTTAACAGTTTTAGTATTTAGGGTTTTTCTAGCTTAGGGTCAAACTAGGTTTTGACTTTCCCAGAGTTTCACCCAAACAAAAATATTGATCTAGGTCTCTTAAGTTCAATTTTGGTGAGGAGAGAAATTCTATTCTAGGCTCACTTAAAAATTCCTCTTCTACAAGAAGCCCTAATTTCCCACACCAAAATTGAAAATGCTCGAAATCACATTCCGCTTCGACAGAAAGATGCGCCCTTCAATGGAGAGTTAGCCTAGCATACCTTTGCTGATGGATTGTGGAGAGAAACCCAAAAACTAAGAATCCCTAGCTTCTGCAGCTGCACAATGACTTCTTCTCATGTTAGCTCTGGTAACATGTTAGATTTTTATCATTCAATCTAGCATTATGATATTAGGAGCTTTAACTGAGAGAATAACATGCACAACAATAAAACACAAGCACAACACAAGAGACAAGAGACACAAATAATTTTCCTTGGGGAAACCATAAAGGAGAAAACCCCACAACTTCCTCAGAGATAGAACCAGCACCAAAGGTAAAAACCAAAAACATAAAGATGATCTCCTTGACAGCAGCAGTCTCTCTCTTGTCCCAGCAAATTCTCTCTCTCACTCATGCGCCCGAATGAGTGAGTGTGTGCGTGATAAATAGATAGGCTCACTCTCTATTTATAATCTTTCGTTCACTTGAAACCGACTCCAACTTGTCGGCCTCACTTAACAATTACTTACTAGAGCCGACATCTCTAGGAGTGTCTAATAACCCTAGTGCGCCACCACTTGCAGGGACTTTGCCTCCTTTGACCAATAGGAGGGTAACACAATGGTGTGTACTATTGCCCCGACTTACAATGACTAAACTAGGGTTGACTTCACTAGGATAGTCTAATAACCCTAGGGCCCCAAAACTATGGGGAATTTAACCCTTAACCAATAGGAGGGTTACCCACAATGACTTTAAATGACTTTCACATTATAGAAACTTCCTGAAATAAACATCAAGGTATGGCATGACTCAAGTACATCACAAATACATCCCAGAATAAACATCGGGTTACAATACATAATAAATACAGATGAATACATTCTGAAGTTACAAATACATCAACATGATGAAGGATGGACGTGAACTAAGAGTTACATGACAATGTAGAATAACCTAATTTATTAATTCTTTTGAATATGAAGTAATCTGTGACATGGCACCACTTTCCATATCCAATGTCATGTTCAAAAAACCTTACCTATGGGATCAACACGGTACATATATGTCACGGCCTCAGAAGGTGATTGTCAAAATTCAGAATCAATGGTACAACATACCAAAGAGACAACCCACATCAACGATTGCTATTATAACTGCCAAACAAACAAAAAAGCTTATCAATCATGCTCAGAAGTTCCCAAAAATTATGTAAATACTCAGCATTCTAGGAATATTGCAGCAACAATTCAAATCACTGACCAGTGCAGCACTCGGAAACAATAACATATTGACCACATTCTTGAGGAATACCAGAACGTATTTCAAGATCCAAATGGAGTACCTTTGCATTTTCAGGTAAAACGATAGATTGAACTTGTTCTTGGTTCTTTGTTACCCGACACATCTCCTTACAAAATACCAATTCTAGAGAATGAAGAGATTCACAGACAAATCCAAGATTTGATCCACAAAGGTCACATCCTCCCCAACTCCTCTCCTTGTGGAAGTCCAGTCATGTTAGTTCCAAAAAAATATGGGACTTGGCACATGTGCATCGAATATCAGGATCTCAAAAAAAATTTAGTATAGAACAAATACCCTATTCCAAGGATAGACAAACTTATCGATAATTTGAAAGGTGTTAAGTTCTTTTCGAATATCGACCTCAAGTCTGGATATCATCAAATTCCAATCGATTCCATTGATGTATGGAGAACATATTTCAGAACCAAGGAAGGATTGTTTGAATGGTTAGTCATGCCTTTCGACTTAATCAATGCACCTACAACCTTCATGAGATATATGGATGACCTTCTATGACCTTTCATAGGCAAGTGCACCATTATGTATCTCGATGATATTTTGATTTTCGGTAGATCATGGGAAGAACATGTCAGACAACTTTGACAATTCTTCGACACTCTCTAGCAACATCAATTATATCTGAACATGGACAAATTCTCATTTGCAATGACCGACATCAAATTTTTGGGGTATGTAATTGACTTTGTAGGAATTCATGTTGGCCTAGACAGAGTACAGATCCTCAAATATTGGCTCATTCCTCAAAACATTCATGAACCAAGAATTTTTCATGGTTTGGTGAATTTCTATCGATGGTTCATACTTGGTTTCAGCCACATCACATGGCATTTGAATCAATTGACTAAAGGAAATGGGAAAATTGGCTTCAATTGGACACTAACAAAACAACAAGCTTTTGAAAAACAACAAAAAAAGATTTATACTGCACTAGTACTTCTGTTACATTATTTGCATCAACCCTTTGAGATTGACATAGACGCATTGGACTATGCTCTCGGCGTAGTGATCTCTTAGTCAGGTCACCCAGTCGCGTTTCATTCTGAAACTTTCAATGACATTGTTAAAAGGTATTTGACATATGAAAAAGAACAATACGCAATTTTGCAAGCTCTTAAGTAATCGAGAGAGTACATTCTTAGTAAGGAAATGGTTATCCTCACTAATTATAAACCTATGCATTTCACTCTATCCCAGTTGAAACTACAGACAACTCAACAACTCAAGTGGATTAATTACTTGTAACAATTTTAGTTGGTAATTAAGTATCGAAAAGGAAAATCAAGTGCCACAACTGATTGTCTCAACTGATCACCCTTTACTCTATTATTTATAGTGATTCCATATGTAGGGTTACAACACCACTACTTATCCACAATTTTATTTTGTATACTGCGAGTTATCTACAATTTATCGACATCTTCAAACCTACACGATGTCTACTACTGACTACTTCATAAAGGACACCTTGCTATACAAGCTTGTACAACTTTGTGTACCAACCGATGAGTACCGAAAACAACTAATTTGGGATGCACACTACAGCAATACTGTGAGACATTTTGGAGTTGCAAAAACACTTGTTATCCTCCAAAACTATTTTACTGGATTTCATTCAAATATGAAGTCAACAAGTACATTTGATCGTGTGTAGTTTGTGCCATTGCTAAACTCTTGAATCAATGACAAGTATTGTACACACCCCTTCCAGTTCCTAGTCGATCATGATGGGATATCCTACTACCAAAAATTAGCATGACATGATATTAGTAGTAGTTGGAAGATTTTCCAAGATGACTATACTTATACTGTGCAAGAATACTATGACAACACAACAGACTACTCATCTCTTCTTCGAATAGGTGTGGAAACATTATGGCCTCCTAATGACCATTATTTCTAATACATATTCTATATTTTTCATCACCTTTTTGAAAAATCTCTGGAAACAACTCGACAAAAGACTTTATTTGTCAACAACCTTCCATTCACAGAAAAACGGATAGATGGAATTTCTAAATCTTCGCATGTACAATCAAAATCATCCTCGAACATGGGATGACATCCTTCCATATATACAACACAACTACAATCGTGGTCAACATAGTAGTATGGGTGTTGGACCAGGAAAAATGCATAAGGAATAACCTAAAGGGAAAGAGAAAGAAGAAAAGTGAGCACACAGTGGGATAAAAAGTAGTCAAAGGATGGAAAGCAGGTGCAGAAGAGAGGAAGTTTTGATGCATATCAGTGCGACAAAGGAAAAAGCATACCTAAAGAGGCAGGTAGAAGAGTAAAGTATGGGCAGGTGTAGGTCAAGAAGTATTGCAGGAGCTCGAGTCGGTGGAAGACTAAAGGACAGTTTTGCTACTAGTTATGACCTATACAAGCAAACTGAAAGATGTTTCTATGGCTAGTTAAGGTCTCTAATCAATGAAATGCAGGATGTTTGCATCCAGTTTGGCCTCTCATCAATGTAATAGAATATATTTTGTGGCTATTTATGTCTCTAATAACTGAATTGTACTCAATTGACCCTGCGTGGTCTTGTAAATTCTATAAGTAAGAGGAACTCGTTCTATATAAGGGTTAGCTTCAAGAAATAGTTTCAAGATAGCTTCATTAAGAGTCGGTAAGAGTAGGAGTATTGTGATATATCAAAGAGTAGTTTGATAGTAGAAGGTTGTTGAGTCACGGATCTGTAGCTGAGTGCGCATACTGTTTTGTAAGAGTTAATCTGCAACTGTGTGCATAGAGAGTAAAGTTGAAGAGTTGATCTAGGCTGTTTTTGGATCAATAGGAGTAGATAGAAGAATAAACCAGAGAGCATGAGAGAAAGAAGATTCTGAGCCAAAAAGACATATCTTAAAACAATATTTAAGTCACAGACTGCAAGGTGCTACCTATATTTTTTTCATGCTATATGAAGAGCAACTTGGTGGTTTACCCCAGATGGGTTTCCATGTTATTTCCTGTGTTAATGAATGGTTAAATATTGTGTTGAATGTTGATTAGCTCGCATTATTTATGTTTATTGTTTGAATGAATATCACAATACTAATCATTAGTGAATGGATGGATATCTAAGCATTTTCGAGCATTGTGTATCATTTCATGTTTAAACACTGTTAAGTCATGATATATGTCACATCACATTCATTTACTTTAAAGGAATCAGCTATGTGAGACTATTGCACCAGCTTTCAAGTTGTTAGGGACAAGGTTATGTCACATGTCAGTTATGTCGCACTATTGCACCACTGTCGAGTGATAAAGACTCCAACCCTCCATCTCTATCGAGCTCCTT
The DNA here is from genome assembly GCA_001517045.1 of Pseudotsuga menziesii. Lineage (NCBI taxonomy): Eukaryota > Viridiplantae > Streptophyta > Pinopsida > Pinales > Pinaceae > Pseudotsuga > Pseudotsuga menziesii. The sequence goes on along the minus strand of LPNX011005006.1, from coordinate 384,475 downwards.
GGCCGCACACCAAGGGATTATAATCCCCCTCCAACTATAGAAACACAATTTTGGAAGTTACAGATTCAGATATCTCAGGTTAGACTGCGCCTGCCTCGTAGGTGTTGCTGGCTGAGCTTGCTCCGTTGGGTCGATGTCTTTGGGTGTTTTGTTGGTTTTATGTTCTTGTTGAACCTAGGTCGTGAGAGTGAGGAAAATTAGGCCAACAAATGGTTTCTTTGTTGGGACCTTAATCATGTGATTCAAGGGATATCATTGTTGCATTCGACAAAGAAGGAAATAGAGGATTAGTTGGAGTCGAAGACACTAGCATTTGCGTAAGAATAAACCGCAAGGTCGTGGTTGAGAGTAGAAAATTGGTTAGACTGGTACATATACTCTGATATTCATGAGATATTCTTTATAGAGTTTCCTCTTATGTTGCATGAGTGGTTTTCAAGATTCACAACTCGGTAGACAAATTTCCAAAGAAGAGAGGTGGTCAGTTGGAGTGAATAGTTGATCCACGAGATCACCAGTGTAAGTAAACCCATATCTAGAGCTATTTATTTTTGGGTCGATGGTATTTTGAAAGGGTATATTACTGATTTTGCAGTAGAAATGATAACCTCATATAGTGAGGCTGAAATAAAAATTTTCCAAGGACCGCGAAGAAAGTACTTATTTTTTTTATAAATACATGGATACACATGCTCGTCTATGAGAAGGGTATCTTGTAGTTGAGTAGTTGAGCCACATATCCAGAGGAGGGGATAGTCATAGATGACCTATAAGGAAAATGGGATATGGTGAGCTGAAATGTTCTGAGGAAGCAAAGAACTTGAACTAGAAGTTGGATTCCTAACGAGTGGAAGGATATTCAGGTAAAGAAAGAGAAGAAATACAGTAGGAGGAAGAGGGACTCCTAGTCTATTCCAAGAGAGTGAGTACGAAGTTGAGTCGCTCCTAGACAAAGATTCTTGTGATGAACAAAGATACTATAGCCTAATTTATGAAGGAGTAGAAGAATCCAAAGAATCTGCGGAGACACCAAGATCAAGTTCCAATTACATCACATAAGAAGTATCGCCAAAGGTAATGTCTAGAGCCTCATCTACTGAAAGAGCTGTTAATATTGATAGTGATAGTACTGCGACTAGAATGCAAGAGGGTACACCTCCATTAAATTGTTCATTAGATAAACTCGATGCCAACTCAATTACTAGGGAAGATATTATATTACCAAAATTCAATGGGAATGGAGTAGAATATTTGTAGAAACATTGGTTCCTTTGCAAATTTGTTTGGATGGTTCACCAATTTCAAAGTGCGATCCTAAGAAAAGTGCAAATGATCACGACTCTAAGAGGTCATGCATTGGACTAGTTTATGAATTCTGTGTAGTGCCAGTAGGAACCCCACAGAATACCCTTGATGAGATCCAAATCACGATGATTTGTGAGTTTAGAAAACCTAAATCTGAGTCGGAGTGCATCACTGAGATCAAGGAGATAAAGAAGTTACTGACGGAACACATATGGAATTTTGATGAGTGGTTTAAGTATTTGCTGGCCAAAGTTAGTTTCCATATGTCGGATGTACAATATAAGGAGTGGTTTATTACTACACTATTAGCACACATTTGAGATCCTTTGATGCAACAGAATATTGTGTTGCAGACAGAAGCACTAGAACTAGCAATGAAGCTGGAATCCTCATCGATCAAATATGGTGATGCAAGAATGATACAGATTTAGTTGTATTTGGATAATCTAACCATGCATATTTAGGACATCAAGAAGGGTAAAGAAGCATGCGAGGACCTATGGCACAAAAGATGTTGAATGGATGGATACACCAAGGATAATTGTCCATCATACATGAACTATATCTCGTCGAGTGCACCAAATCCATTGAGTACCCATGGGATACCCTAGTGCCGAATATGCCATACTAGAGGGCATTGTGACGAAGAGTTCCTATACTTATAGAATATTGTAAGTACACCAGCCAACCTATTCTATAAATTTTACAAATCAGTAGGGCATGATTTTGGATCAAGAAGCGCGACTAGAGTTTTTGGATCAAGAACAACCATCGAACTCAACTATTTTAGAATAATCAACCCATAGTTACCCATATTTGACATTAATTAAATCATTTTTTTCTTATTCCTAGATTCCTATATTCCCTCTCTATGCTAGTTGACTTCCACATGTTCCCGGATGTAAATACTTGCTAAATTGGGTCATGGAGCACTTTGGATTCATCCTGGAAACTTATTTATCAAGTATGCTTTATTCCCGGTTCCTTAAAGTGCATACATGATTTTTTTGAAAGCTGCCTTACTTTACAAAAAATTTAAGCCATAAAGGGAAAGCTTCTCTAGGGGAACTTGCCTTGTTGTTTTTTGACCACATCATCCTCCTTCCTTTTCTCCAAGAAAAAACATGAGTGATTTTTATTTCCACCACTTATTATCTTTCCCACTTTCTTTATCTAATTCGTGAGGATCTTCATAGATTTGGAAAGTCCGTTTTGCACTTATGGGGGATTTGACTTGATTTAGTAAGCCTTCTTTTTGACCAATTCGAATAGAAACCTAGTGATTTTGAATCTCTCATGTAATTATATATTTGAGAAAAATATTACTTCATATGGTTGGATTATGTACACTTATTGAATACAGGATTAAGTTATGCTCCAATGTCAGTCTGCTTTTGTGTGAATTTTGCATGTTTGATTAGCAATTTTGTGAGTGTACTATGATCTATCACTTTGGTTCAATTTCCACATGGTATTAGAGCCTTTTTAGATCGATTTCTCTCCTTCCAAATTTTTATTGCATGTTCGACATCACTAACTGTGATCACATTCTACAGACTGAAGGGCACATGAGCTGAGATATGGACCAATCTCAAAGGATCATCTTGACTCCATTCAATTTATTCTAATTGAAAGTTGAGATGGATATATTGTTGAGAGACAAAGGTCTCTACAGGGTTACCATGGCTACTAAAGCAGAGCCCAATGCAGCTGTAGAGAAAATAAAATGGCACAATAGGAGGGATGACGCCTATGGTCTTTTGTGTCTGAGTATTTCAAGAGGCCTCCTCTTTCATCTTGATTCATTGAAATATCCTAATGAGGTGTGGGATAATCTTGAATATATTTTTGGAAATACAAATGATGTGAGAGCACATCAAATCGAGAATGATTTGATCTCCTCGAGTACCAGTAGATTCAAATCATTGCAACTCTATTTTACCAAGTTTAAGGTCCTTGTTTTGTAGTTAAAACAATGTGGGATTGAAAAAAATGAGGAGAAACTATTTTTGACCATTCTCTCAAATCTTCCTCCTAACTATTCAGTGTTTGTTTCAACCTTCAATGCCACTAAATTGACAACTCAAACCTGCAAGATGCCTAATCTTGTTGAGTTCATGGAATCCCTCACCCAAGAGCAAGATAAATTGGTGATAATGGGCACCATCAAACCTTCCAAATACCAAGCTTTGGTTGCTGGAGATTTGAAGGTGGATTCAAAGAGAAAGAAAAAGGATAAAAAGAAACCTAAGAAAAAGAGATACAAGGCAAAGTCTCAAAAGGAGTCCTCAGGATCCAAGAAGAACCCCCAAAAGCAGAAGAACAAAGGAGAAATGAGCAAGTGCACATACTGTAGTAAGGGCTATCATTTTGAGAGATCTTGTATGAAACATAAAATGGACATGTTGACCCAACTCCTAGAGAAGAACAACATTTCCCTTTCTGATTTTTTAAAGAAGAGGGAGGGAGGATCAAATTCATAAGACAAGGAGAGAGTACATGCCTTGGTTGTTGACACCTCAAGCTCACCTAGCTTCATCATTGATTCTGGAGCTTCTTGACATATGGTTTCAACAAGGGAGATATTTTCCTCTCTTGACATGTCGACAGGTCCACCAATAATTTTGGGAGATAACTCTCTTCCTGGAAATATGGGAAAGAGTAGGATTTATATTAACCATGGTAATTTGAATAATGTGTTGTATGTTCCAGGTCTTGCCTCTAATATCTTGTCAGCGTATCAGATGACTCACACTGGGTCTCCAAATAAATTCATCTTCTCCCCCAATGAAGTTGAAATCATTGAGATTTCGAATGGTAAAGTTATAGCAAAAGGTGTTGTTGATCACACTTCGAAGGTATACAAGTTTTTCCATTTTTACCATACTCAAACCCCTCTGCTCTTCTTACTCATGATAATGAAGAAAGAAACATTTGAAATGAAATATTTTTCCATCTTAACTACAAGTATATTTATGATTTTAGTGACAAATAAATGGTCATAGGGTTACCAAAGATCAAGTTTTCTAAGGGAGTCTGTCAAGGTGGTATCCTAGGAAAACACCCAGAGCACATGTATGAGAGAGCTAATCATGAGAGAACCTCTCCACCTCTTGAGTTGATCCACAGTGGCATTGTTGGTCCATTCCCTCATATGTCCATGATTGAAGAAAAATATGGATTCACCTTCATGAATTCCTTTTCCAGGTATTACTGGGTTTACTTCCTAAAGAATAAGCTTGAAGTCTTTGACCTCTTCAAAGTCTTTAGAGCCTTGGTTGAATACTAGTTTGGGAGGAAACTGAAGATCCTTAGATATAAAAATGGTGGTGAGTATGTCAAGTCTGAGTTCATATAGTATTGTAAATATGTAGGTATCTATATGCAGCATTCTATTCCTTACGCAATAGAACAAAATGGTGTTTCTGAGAGAAAGCACAGATCACTGAAGGAGATGGAAAATTGCATGATGGAGGCTAAAAATTTGCCACCAAATTTTTGGGGTGAGGCTATAAAATGTGCATCCTATATTCAGAATAGGTTTCCACATAAGAATCTTGATGGTATGACTCCTTTCAAATCTTGGAGTGGGCAGAAGCTAGATCTGACCCATTTCATGATTTTTGGCTCAAAGGTTTGGGCTAGAATTCCAACTGAAAAGAGGAAGGATTTGTAGCCCCAAAGCTAAGAGTCCATATTTGTTGGTTATTATAATATTCAAAAGGGTACAATCTAATCAAATTTATCACTAAAAAATCCTTCATTTAAAGAATATTTTAGCTTGAAGAAGAGCCTCTAGCAGTAGTTGAAGTTGAAGAGTCCTCTTCACCACCACAGCCATTGATTGTAAGTGAAGAGACTAATGAGTTTTTTTATTCTGATATGTCTGATAATGATGAAATAATTATATATCCTAACACCCCTACAAGATAAAATTCATAATAAAGGACCATTCATGTAGCTAGGGAACAAGCTGGAAATCCTAATGACACTAGGAGGACTAGATCTCAATTTGAGAGTGCCCTTTGTGTGAAATATACACTCTTTGCTGAGAAGTGTTATTTGATGATATATTCTTATCCATAGACACATGAAGATGAAGCACATGATATAAGATGGAAAAAAACCATGAAATAAGAATTTAGCTCGCTCCAGAAGAACAACACATGGGAACTGGTTGAGCCCCCCCAAGGAGAAAGCTAGTGAAGTGTAAGTTGGTATTTAAAACTAAGTCTAATGTTGATGGTTCACCTTTGAAATATAAGTAAATATTGGTAGCCAATGGATACTCTCAGGTACATGGTATTTATTACAATGAGACCTTTGCACCAGTGGCAAAGATGGGCTCCATAAGGCTATCTCTAACCATTGCAGCTTCGAAGGAATGGGAGGTACATCACATGGATGTGAAGTGTGTCTTTCTGAATGGAGATCTGAATGAAGATATTTATATGCAGAAACCAAAAGGTTTTGTATCTAATCCATATTTAGTGTGCAAGTTAAAGAAATCATTGTATGGGCTCAAGCAAGCCCCCAGTGCTTGGTATGCCAAGATTGATGGCTTTCTACTGTCACTGAGTTTTGTTCGATGCAAGTCTGATACTAATATCTATTTGAAGTTGATTCATGGTTTTTTAATGATTCTTTTTTTCTATGTGGATGACCTACTGATTACAAGAAGTTCAAATAAAGAGATTGCCTCCTTGAAGGATGCAATGAACCATTCCTTTTCTATGATAGATTTGGGATTGTTGAGCCAATTCTTGGGTCTTGAAATTGCTCAATCCCAACATGGAATCAAGGTTCATCGGTCAAAGTATGCTTCATATTTTCTCACCAAGTTCAGCATGAAATATTGTAAGCCAAGCAAGACTCCCTTCCGTTCAGGAGTTAATCTTGAAGAAGCAGGTTCTTCTCCTAATGGTAAATAATACACTGTATAGGCAGACTAGCTTTTCCTTTATGGCTTAAAATTGTTGTAAATCAAGGAAGGTTTTAGAAAAAGAAGATATGCACTTTAAGGAACTAGGAATAAATAAGACTTGCTAAATAATTTTCTAGGATGATTGCAAAGAGCTCCATGACCCATTTGAGCAAGTATTGACTTCTAGGAACATGTGGAAGTCAACTAGCATAGAGATGGAATCTAGGAATCTAGGAATAAGACAGAAATGATTTAATTAATGTCAAATATGGGTAACTATGGGTTGATTATTCTAACACCCCCCCTTACGCCCGACTCTATGAGTAAATATTAGAAAATTATAGGACCTAGAAACAAGGCTTATTCACCCTTTTACATACTGCATGTCCATACAACCAAGGAAACAGGAAAAAACCCAGTGGGAAAATCCTGCCTTAAACATGGACAGGAAACAAAATTTTGGAATTTTGTCTTCATCACATGATCAAAAACCCCTAGAAGTGATATGAGATTACTGAAGGTCTTCTCACAGAATACTTTGGTGAAGATATCTGCTACTTGTTCTGAAGATGCGCAGTAGAGTAGAGCAATGGTACCATCATGCACAAGCTCCCTGATATAGTGCATATGGATCTCAATGTGATTGGTTATTTTTCTTTGAACTGTATCAGTGGAGATTCGAATGGTGATTTTATTGTCACAATAGATGACTATTGAAAAATCTGATTCGAAGCCACATTCTCCAAGTATCCTTTGCAGCCATAAACATTTAGTAGATTCATTTACAACTCCTCTATACTCTACCTCAATAACTAAGAATGATATGGAACTCTGCTTCTTACTTGACCAGCTGATTGGTCCTTCTGCAAGCATGAACACATATCATGAGGTAGAATTTTCAACTATGTTGTCACCTACCCAATCACTGTCAGTAAATCCAACTATCTCTAAGTCATATTTGATTTGTTCAGTTTGTATAATTCATTCCTATTCACTGTTTAAATAATTTGGACTCTTTGCTTGATTATCTAAATGGAACAACAATTCTAACCTGGTATCATATCCATTCAAGTGAGCTTCATGTCTATCTATTCTCCATTGAACACCAGATGCAGCTAGGTTTCCACAGAAGTCCCACAAGGAGTGCCTTGCTTCTTCTGAATTTATTCAGAGTGGAGGTGCAGGCATGATGGACCATGACAAAAGGATTGATCCTAACAGATTTAATTTTTTTTTTTTTTGTACGTATATTTCGTAGGTTCAACTTCATATGGATTCAATATTATCAGTTCCTCTTCTTACTCCATCCACAAGATATTCAGAATGGAAGTTGAAGATGAATGTATCTCTAAAGAGACAGGGTCTCTACGAGGTATCTACGAGACTTGTTAAAGAGTATTATAAATATGAGAAGGACTGGATAAATGATGGTTATATATATTTTGGAAGAATAGGTCTTCCTGTTTCTCGTAGCTTTCACTTCCTTATTGATTCTGCAGAATACCCAAAGGATATCTGGACAAAACGGGATAGAACCTTTGGGAAGCACAATGAGGTTTATTATAGAAATTGGAGAGCACATTCAGAACCAGAAGATTTATTTATTCAAAAGTATTGTCCTCTACTCTCTCTGATGAATTTGTTCAAGATGAATAAGAAACATAATCTTCCACACAGTCTATTCGAACTAAAGAAAGTCTCCTTGGAGTGACTGCTTCTCCTGCTGCTCTGAAAGTTTATGAGATATATGATATCTCATGTTCTCATATGGATGATCCAGAAGAATACATCCAAATATATGTTATTGAATACAAAATATCCTTCCATTCTATGCAAAAATTTTCCAACGATTCTTCTATTATAAATTATGTGCATAGTTTACTAGTGATTACTCCGAGAAAGGGGGAGGAATTTGATTTATTTGTATCTAATGATGTTTTTGGTGTGAAGATCAATAATTATTTGGATATTTTGGAAATAATATCATATTTTAGGATTAATCCATTCACTATCATTGATCTAGATCTTCCAACAAATTCCTACATGATTGCATGCACCAATACTCAGAATTTTGAAGAAGGAGAAAATTGTGTATCTATCATCTCGGTGGAGCACATCCTTGGATCCAATATGCCTATTTGGATATGATATGAAATTATTTTGATCTGATCTGATATTATTTGGTTCAATATTTCAGTTTCATGAGCTTCCAGTGTTGCTTGTAGTTGGTCTCATCAATTTTGGTGTGAAAAATCAAGTACCAAAAGTCTCTTTCAAAATTACTGCTAGGGAATTGATGTCAGTTTTCTCTCATAAGCTTGCTGATATTATATTTTGTGAATATTTGTATATTTTGAAATAATATCATATTGTAGGAGTGATCCATCCATTCTTATTTATATAGAGCTTCCACCAAATTCCTACATGATTACATGCAGAAATACCCAAGGTTTTGAAGAAGGAGAAAATTGTGGATCTACCATCTCGGTAGAGCACAACCTTGTATCTGATATGAAAATATTTGTATCTGATATGATATTATTTTTATCTGATATGATATTACTTGGTTCATGTGTTAATTTTCTATATTTTCCATTGATGCTTGTATATGGTCTCATCAAATTTGGTGCGAAAAATCAAGTACCGCAATTCTCTTTCGAAGTTGTTGCTGGTTATTTGATGTTAGTATTATTTTATAAGTTTGTTGATATTATGTTTTATGGATATATGGATATTTTGGAAATAATATCAGATTTGAGGAGTGATCCATTCTCTCTCTTTGATCTTGAGATTCTAGCAAATTCCTACATGATTGCATGCACTAATATTCAGAATTTTGAAGAAGTAGAAAATTGTGCATCTACCATCTCGGTGGAGCAAACTTTTCGATCTGATATGAAATTATTTGGATCTTATATGATATTATTTGGATCTAATATGATATTATTTGGTTCAAGTTTTAAGTTCCAAGAGACTTTAGTCATGCTTGTAGTTGGTTTCATCAATTTTGGTGTGGAAAATCAAGTACCGCAAGTCTTCTTCAAACTTGTTGCTGGGGATTTTATCTTAGTTTCCTCTGGTGAGTTTGATGATATTATATTTTTTGAATAATTGGTCATTTATGAATCTATATAATATTATGGATCTCAAAAAATGTTTTAGTTCAACAAGGATAGATGAGTGGACAAATATTGGAGCAAGGGACTGTTATACTCCAATCCCACAATTGAGTCCAAACCCAACATTATGCATGTGTCGTCCCTAGGGTTCCATGAAAAGTTGTCACAAATAATGTTGTATACCATAAAGTACCCTCTAGAGAAGTGATTCTCTATAAATGGGTGGGGTGCCCCTTTTTATTTAGGTGATCACATTCAATCAAAACTAACTTAACCCAATTTTTTTATGCAAACTTAATATACTTATGGAACAAATAGTGCGATAACCTAATTATGAAAGTCCTTAATTGTAACTATAAGTATAATAAAGTTCAGTACAAATGAAAAGAAACCTAGAAATGCTTAAAATGATAAAACACACACACATATTAATCAGTTTCCTTCCCCTATGAAGGAAAAGATCTTCAAACTTTCTTTTAGAATAAAAATGATGTAAAATAGTTTAATCATTGATATGTAACCTCTAAGAAAAGTGAAAATATCCCTAAAATTGATGGAGAACTAAGAAATGAAAAAAATATTTCTTTAAATATTGATTCATCCAGCTACATGATGTGACCACAAGTTTCCTCAAGGAAATAATTGATCCAAATGCTAAAGAAAACATTAACACACTAGAGGGTCATTGCGAGCTAAAGGAAAGAAAGATGATATGTGATTGTGATAATAGAAGCATGACTGGTAATAGTAGAAGGAAAGAGAAAGGGAAATCACATCTATAGACATTCCTAATGATAGAGGGGTTCCACATATTTATTTTTGGTACAATCCTACCATATCACAGTTATGAGAGGTAATTAGGGAAGGGAACAAAACCAAAATGAATACACGGTGTACAATGGATACATTAAGGGAATTATATCCGATGTCATCCATTACATAGGGAATGTTGCCCCACTTTATAGGGTCACTTTTAGACACATCTTCCACTACATGCACGAAAAAGAGTTTTTATCACATAGGATATGTACATGGACTAGTTCATTTCCTACAACAAGAAGGATAATATCATCATGAGAAACATATTTACTCTCACATATATTCCTAAGGGATTTTTCATCTACAATTTCGAGCAACATGTCATGAACCGTGGTTAATTTTCCAAAGGTTCAGGAGACTTCACTATCATCATCATTCACAACCTTGGTAATGACGAATAGAATGTTAAGTTTTCTTTTTTTGTACATATTCAATTTCTTCTATTGCCTCTTTTCAACGAGTGACGACAGAACATGGTTTCCTAAGCAACAAAACTATCAACCTCTTCAATGCATGGAAATTTAAATATGTCATAAATACACTGATAGTAGTTACCCTTGGAAGTTTACCACTTAGTGTCATCTCCATGAAGGATAAGCCCAATGTAATTTCCTTGCTTAGTTGCAAAACTGTTCTTTTTTACTTCTTTAACCATTTTGCTATTTAGGATGAATTAGGTTTGGAATAACAGTCCTTGGTACTTGTGCTTTCAATGAAATTTCTAAATAGTTCTTCAATGCTATCTCCAGTAGGTTCTACCAAAGTCCTATATTTCTTGAGCTCTTTGTTTTGGGGTGAAAGATTCTTGAAAAAAAATTCTATCCTCCATGGGGTGGACTTATATTTTCCTGTGTTATTGCATCCTTATCAAACACCAGTCTCTTCATAACACCCTACTTGTATTGGCTCCCTTACTCTAAATTTTATTTAACTAGAGGTGTATTCTTTTATCTATGCATCTTTGTGCTAATAGGCTATATGCTTATAGAGAGAGGATTTTTTCATAATGTCTCTATGTTGACGAAAAAATATGCACTTAAATGGGACATTTTCATAATACATAATTAGAATCCTTTCTTTCCCTCCACATTCAACATTCCATAGTTATCTATCCCTAGAGAGAATGACTATTTACAAACATTTTGATTATGATAATGAAATGGTAAATGTAGCAAGTGTGCAAAGAGATACTTCATTCCTCCAAGTGAACTGCTAGACAAAATTTAATGCTATGCAAGAAGAAGAGAAAGCTCATATTGTGTAAACATACAAGGATATCCCTTAATGTTAGAGATCAATCTTCTAATATTTCAAATACAAAAGATAAAATAATCAATACAAAGTTGAAATCTGAACTTAACACTCACTGTTTTGTACCATTCTTACAATACCCACAAAGAAAACTATTGCAAAATTGTCTTTTTATTGCTAAAATAACTTACCCATGAATATTTCCTTAAATATGTAACACCATTGAAAACATAAACATTTTGAATGCATTTCTTAATAGCTGAAGGGTTTGTTTGTTTGAGAAATGGATTATTCTTCTTGAGTACCATAGGTTGTTTCTTGAGAAATCCATTTTGAGAGAAAAAAAGGGTAAAATGTTGTAAGAATTGGCATCTTTGACATGTTTTTCTTTCATAAAATGGGTTTCACCCTCAAACACATGGCTATCATGTTTTCGGTGACCAGGTAATAAGTCCATTTATGAGGCATAATTGTTTTAGTTATCTATGGTTTGATTTCTAATCCTTCCTTTGTAGTTTTGTTTGAGTGTTATTGTTTATTTTTCTCTTGGGAAGTGATTTAGGAAGAATGTTCAGTAATACTAATGGTTTTTTCTAAAGGTTAAATTCCATGGTAGCATGAATAAGAATTTTAGGTTTTGGTGTAGGTCCTTAGTGAAGGCTCTAGCCCCTATGGGTCCCATATGATTGCTAACTTGTTGAAGCTACAATCTACCCACTGAAATTTTATAAAAGAATTATAATGCACTTTTTATGATCCAACATTTGTCTAGACTCTTCATTGTACATGTGGCTATATCTATGCAAAATTATGAGGCTAGACTATATAGAGTTCTAGTTAAAAACTCATATGCAGAGTGAAATATGAAGATCTTCGTTGACTTTTGGGAAAGAATGCACCTGCTTTCTAGGCATCTCATAATCACTTTTATAAAACTGCATCAATCAAATTACCTTTTCCATCAAAAGATTCCTTAAATCCAACATTACTATTTTTAAATTTTTGGAAAGGAATACTGGAAAATTATTAAATGTCTTGATAATACCATTGTTATGAAAACAAATTCATCCACGTGACCTTTAAAAATGTCCATGCTTACAACTTAGATGCATTCGGATTTTGGTATTTGAGTAAGTCATCATGCAAGAGATGGGCTTGATCTATATAATGGGATCACAAAACAATGTGCATGGGAATCACTCCCGCATGAAAATTTTGAAATCACATAAACATTGAAAAAATAACCATGCAAAGGTATACTATTTCCTAGATATATATTGAAAATAATGGAATACAACTCTAAGCCACTAAACCTAGTATCATAATCATTAGAAGAAAATTTAAACCTGTAAAAAATAATGTGAATGAAGTAGAGAGAACACATTTCTTAATAATCCTATGGATTTGATTCCTCTATTTAGAAATCCTGAAACATATGAAAAGAGATGCTCACATAAATATGTAGGAGATACTAAATGGTTACAAACTTTAAAGTGTTCCTTGATGCTCTCCTACACATGATGCTACAAGAAAATGATGATTGCTTCAACATTTTTATGACTGCCCCATGATTTTGAAAGGTGCATTGAGTTTCCTTCTTACTACTTTTTGTCGATACACTACATGATGAGATCCAAACTAAATGACCTGCTATTGCAAATTGTCTTAGAGAATACCCATTCTATGCATAGATCTAACGCTTCTTTACTAATTTTTCAACCCTACTAGAATGCTTATTTATGACAACTGGGATGATGGTTTCTCCCTCAAAACGGACCAAATTAATTTTACAGATTATATCATGCTTTTTCATGGTTGTAGGTGACTGTTTGATACTAATGCTGCAATACAGACCTTAATTTTATGTTTAAGTGTTAATTTACTATTGCTCAAGGCATATAATTGACCCTTTTTACTAGGGTGCTCATAATGTCCATCAATACACCCAAACCTTCTCTTTAGGGTGGCTATAATTCCCACAACTTCAATTAGGTACCTTTCACTGCTACATAGAGATGAAAGAGTGCTCAAAATGATCAACAAAACTTCTAATGTGCTCAACATGCTTGATTTTTCTTCAAATCAACCTTATTAATGTAAAATTATCCCTTCAAGAGTGTGATTAAGATCAAACATTGATAGCCATTAAAGATGAGGGTAACGCCACCCTTTAAACAAATCTATCAAGCACCCTAGAATGTCATGCAAGTATTTTCAAGGTTATCCCTATAAGATTTGGGGTAACATGGCTTATCATGGATGACCACAACCAATTTTCTCATGTGATTGGTATGGTTAGTGATCATTCTTCATTTTCTCAAGTTGCTTTTGTTTGTCACCTTTATGTTATGTTAGTGGAAATATATAGAATCTATATACTTCTATACATGCTTGTGGAGGTTGCAATTGTGGTCCCTCTATTTTATATTTAAAATTAAAAGATATAAATATATATTTTTTTCATTAGTAATTAAAAGAGACTCTATTGAACATTTATTATAGGACCACATTGGCATATTAATAAATGTGAATGTTCCTATATTTATAATAATTAAACAAAACTTTATTATTAAAAAAAATATTAAGTACATTGACATATTCCAAGAATTTCTCGTCCTCATTTTACATTTTAGTACTTAGATTGTATTAGATGAAATGGTAATGGAATCCATCATTCTCATTGTGCCTCATATATCATGAATACATCTTATAGAGAATAGAAATGTTAAGGGATAAATCATACGTCTTGTAGAGAATAGAAATTTTAAGGGAAATTTATGCACGAGTTTAGTTTTAAAGTCCCCTTGACCGAAGGGATTGGAATACACCACCAATCACCAATGTACTTCATTCCAAGACTTACCTTAGGATATTTCATTAGACATTTCATTATTATTTTACCAAAAAGATTATCCTTCCAAAAAAACAAAAATCGAGAGTGTACTTCATGAAACATGTGGTTGTTAATAGATGGTTCTAGATAATGGTGAAATCTGTTTTTTATAATTGTAGTTCCTAAAACATGTGGTTGTTAATAGATGGTGGTAGATAATGGTGAAATCTCTTTTTTATAATTGTCTTTGGTATGACATAACTTTAGGAGTGTGCAAATACCTTAATATGATGTGATTCTAATTTTTTAAATAAATCAATATATTATGTTCTTAACTTTTGTAGAAAACCCAAGATTAAGTTAAACTTAAAAGAGTTTTCCATATTGTATTGTTGTGACCGAAGATTAAGTTAAATTTAAAAAAAAATTATATATTGTATTGTTGCACAACATATGCATTGTGGTCTTGCCTCAATGATATTTGCAATTTTTGTTTGTGAATATGTATGTTTTTTGGTATTTCAATGGATAAATATAAATTATTAGTTATACTAAAGGAAAAAACTAATAAAAGTCCAATTTTTATGCTATGTAGTATAGATATATATAAAAACATCTATATTATAATATGAATTGAATTTAGGCTCCATTTTCCAACTATGTATTACTAGTTCTTATTTTCTGAGTAGACTTAAAAATATTTACCAATAAATATAAGAGATATAACATGTTGCACAGTGATATATGCTTCCCTTTCATTATAGAAGGAACTGTTCTTACAAGATCTATATGTTCCTCGCAACCAAGTGGTAGACTATCATAAGGCATCTTTGCGTCCAACAAAAGAAGAGAGAGTTGAGTTATCCACATAGTCAACAAAATAAAGCTATTTTATAAGTTATAATTGACTATGAACCTTAAGGTATATTGCAAGAATATTACTAAAGGTTACATACAACTGAATAAAATGTTTGAGGAATATAGAATAACAACCTAGAAACATAGAGTTGATGTTAAAAATCCTAAATATATGCACAATAAATATAAAATTGAATTTATTATCAAATGGAATCATGAGATTTGATGGGGGTCCCCTTTTATGTTGTTAACTTAGTAGTTGTGCTACCAAATTTTCCTATCAAACATTCAACCAAGTTGGCATCAATTGCACCAATTTAAAACTATTTTTTTTGCTGCACATTTAACATTAATTCAATGAGCATGACTACATGCTATCATAATTGGTGTATAATATTTACACCAATTATACACATAAATTAATATTTTCTCTTTTATTTTAATTGATAAAACAAAAAAAAAATCTTGAATTAAGTTATTTACACAATAATTATTTGTGAATTTGTTATGTTTATGGTGCAAATCCTCATAACTAGGTGGTAATTGTACATGTGCATGTGACAAATAATAGGGTAGCACCACTTTATGGTATTTCTCAACATGGCATTTCTCTTAACATAATGAGGAAAACTCAATTTCCATTAACAAATATAACACCATATTAACACCACAAAATATAAGTGGCTAATACCACCACATTAACAACACAAAATGTAAGTGGTGCTAATAACACCACAAAAATGTAAGTGGTTCCAATACCATCACACTAACACCACAGAGTATAAATGGTGCTAACTTGTGGTTTTAAAAGATGGATTTTCTTATTATCACTTTCAAAAGAAGCATGTGGGTGAAAACATTAAAAAAATTTCCATTATGAAAAACATTGATTTAATTGAGAGGCCCATAGTCTGGGTAATAATATCTACCAATGATATAATAGATAAATAAATTTCTAATTATAATGAAAAATACAAAAAAAAGTTTATAATATACAAGTATTGAGAACTCAAATATTTCGTAATCAAGTGAAAACTAACAGCTAACTCATCCCAATATACAGTGCCTTCCCATCCATAATAAGGAAAATTAAATGAAAATATTTATAGTTTCTATATTGCATTTTAATGGCTCTATTCACAAAATTTATATATGACAATGTTTATGTTTATTTTTAATGTTAACATTATGAAATTAAAATTTAATGAAAATTCAAATTAATTTTATAACAAATATTTTGAGATTAGGTTTTAATATAAATCCGTAAATATATTTACTATTATCGAATTATAATTTTTAACCTTTTAAAAACAAAAATTAGACTAATTTGATATATGAATTGGATAATAATAATACAACTTCCATTTTTTGAAGATAAATTTTTTAAAGATAAGAAGGAGAGTAGCTTGTTTCTTATGATACTGGCTTATAGCTCTTAATATGAGTAGCAGAGCTATGTACCACTTGGTTCTTAATAAGTGTTTTGGTTCATTCTTTATAAAGAGCATTTTAGTCATTTAGATCAATGAAATAACCTTTTTATATTTTATATAGGTGCATTTTCAACTTTTTGTTTTATATAACAATAATACTCATACTTGTGTCCTATATATATATTTTTATATATATGTAATTTGTAAATATTAAACTATTTTTGTTATTTTCAATAAAGGTAAGTTTCTAAGTAATCTTGTTATTAGCGTGAGTCGACAATTTTTCAGTAATCTTGTCTTTGCATGTTGGTCATTCCCGATATAGTTATTGCTTCACGCACATCTTGTTCGTCCAAGTTCTTCCAAATTATCGAGCATGGTTGAGTACCTCGTGTTGGTTGATATGGGATTCCTTAATGCCTCCTTCCAGCGGATTCCATTCCATCAACTTCAGATCATCTATTATGGAATAGGAGTATAGTGTCCATTGAGTGCCTTGAGACTTTCATTCATTAGTGGTAGGTTCTCTCACCATTGACAGTTTTGGGAATACATTAATGTCCCTTGATCGATGGATTTGTTCAAGTGTTCGACCTCAACACATCTATTCACACTTGTTAGATTGCACTCTGTACCTTGATTCCCATTATCATTATCGGTCCGATATCTTGCGTTTGTTAACGGTATACATCAATGAACGGTAATGAGACGATGGTCCATCATCTTCGACCTTAACACCTTTATTCGGGTGATGGGATATGTACTCATAGCGGTTTGCATAAATACCTTTGAGCTTGGTGGCATTCCACATGTACTACCTCTTTGATCGTGCTAGTATTTATGAGATGTTAGCTCTCCACATTGTACATTGTACATTGTACATTGTACCGATGAGTGGTTTGTTATTCCACCCGGGCCTTCATTACTCCACTTGTCAAATGGATATAATGTATTGTGGCCATCATGTTACCCCTCTGACCTCACACATTAAGGGGTATTTGTTATAGCTCATTTTACCACACTTGGTAGATCACGCCTTTAAGGCTTTCCATGTCACTGTTTAGACTCTTTGGACCCCCCTTGCTGGAATTTTACTTTGATGATCCAAGAAAGTCCCTAAAAAAACACTTATTTGTTGGTATACATGACTTTTAAACTAATATCTGCGTGTACATGCAGCTTGCTCCACCGCTCCACGGTAAGACCTGCAAGTCATAAGCCAATGGTACCATATATTAATAAAGTTATAATAATAATGAAAAATATAAAATACAATTTGTAAAGAATTGACAATTTGGTAGTCAACTCAAAACTAATAGCTAGTGAATGCTAACTCATCCCTATATGCAGTGCCTTGTGCATGCATAATAAGGCATTGTAAATGCAAAGATTTATAGCTTTTATACCACATTTTAATCGCCTCTTAGTGTGTTTTGACTAGTGGGTGCATCTACAAAATTTACACATGGCAATCTTTATGTTTATCTTTAATCTTAATATTAAATTTTTTATGAAAGTGAAATTAAATGAAAATTAGATAGATTAGTTTTATAACAAATTTATAAATCTATTAGTATTATAACAAATATTTTCAGATTATAGTTAAATATAAATGTATAAACATATTTGTTATTAATTAATTATAATATTTTAATCTTTTAAAAACAAAAGTTACTGTAATTTGATATATGAATTGGATACAAAGGATAGTAGCTAGCCATTTTGTTTTGTAAAAATAGATAACTCTTAAACAAATACTAAATATTAAACTAATTACCAAGTCATTATAAATATCTAAAAATCTATTTAAGATATAACATAAATATTAAACTAAGAAAAAAAAACATAAAACAAATACTATCTAACAAATAATAAACAAAAAACATAAATTAATAAGAAGTATAAAGTTTTACTGAATTATAATTTATAAATAATTAAGTACTGAATTCTTAAATAAAACTTATTTAAATATTAATTAAGATGCATTTAAGCATAACAAGATATAATATCATGAAATAAATATCCAATACTTGGCTAAAAAAAACATAGAATTTATATGATATAATATTTAAACACTTATTGATATAATCAACTAAGCATTTTTAACATGTTAATATGTTTAAAAGTCTAATTCATTATTACTAAGACAAGATAAATTATAAATACAACTTAATTAATACAAATTCTAAGTGCTTATACAAATTATACATACAACTAATGAGGCACTGTACATTATCAAGACATTGTTTTCCGACTTAAAGATAAGATCAGCCTCAGCCTCAGCCTCTACTTTTGGTGACACAAATGGACAGTCTCAATTTATCGTGACGATAAACAAATGGACGATCCAGAAAGTTCCGTATAAAATGAGAATTTCCCAAAGCAAGCCCACTTTAAGGCTGCTGATTTCCGTATAAAATGAGGGTTTCAACGTTGAAATATCCATTATTGAGATGCCTGTCCCACTTCATCATTATTGAATGCCTGTCCCACTTCGAAGATATTCCAGCATGCATCTTGGGCCTTTCATTGTTTTTTGGATTCTAATGGCTGCTGCGGGTCTGTGGACCATACCTCGAGGCTCCAGCCATCTATAAATGCCAGGGAAGGCTGCCATCTATAAATGCCAGGGAAGGCTGCCC
>LPNX011005006.1:192132-365114 GCA_001517045.1 Pseudotsuga menziesii | reverse complement strand
TGTCTTCTGACGGCAAAGACTGTGGCTGTGCCGACCCAACCCAATGCGAGTATGTCCTCTTTTTCTTTTAAGTTTTCTCCTAACCTAATTCATTCATTATCATGATTCACTAAATTATTTCACTTTTTAATGGCTCATATTTGTTTTTGTGTGTGTGTTACTGCTATTAATAATGATGGCAGCAAGAAGGGCAACTCCTTGGGAGTGGAGATCGTTGAAACCAGCTACAACTACAACATGAACATGAGGTGATCGTTGAAACCAGCTACAACTACTACAAAGTTGAAATGTGCAATGAATCTTTACCACAGAATTCATCATTTTAATTTGGTTTCTAATTTTGCTTCTGCAGCTTCGGCTTCGACTACGAGATGGAAACTGTGGCTGCTGAGAACGGCTGCAAATGCGGACCAAGCTCCAAGTACTCCAAGGCCTGCAACTGCTTATGGAGGAAGTAAAAGACTTGCTACATATTATATATATATAGAAAATTAGTGTTTTGTGAATCTAAACGCGTCATGTGGCTGCTCAGCATGTTATTGTCTGTTGTTGTTGTTCTACCTGTGTAACAATCTTGTATCGTCTTTTTAATATATTATTAACTGTGTTATTTTATTGTAATTTGACTTGATGTATCGTCTTCTTAATATTTTATTAACTGTATTGCTTTATTGTAATTTGAATTGCGATTAATGAGAATCATATTATATATATATATATAATTTTAAAAACATAAATTTAATTTTTTTATAATTAATTTTATATAAAAAGTTTAATATTTTTCTATATTTTATATTTTGTTGTTGTTTTAATATTCTACAGACGAAAAACGTGGTCAAAATAGGAAGAGTTTCATTCAAGTATATCAGTGACTCCTTTACCACTTGGTTTTTAATAAATGTTTTGGTTCATTCTTTATAATGAGCACTTTGGTCATTTAAATCAATGAAATAACTTTCTTACAATATTTTATAAAGATGGATTTTTAACTTTTTGTTTTATATAACAATAATATTCATACTTGTGTCTTATATATATTTTTGTATATATGCATTTTGTAAATATTAAACTATTTTTCTTATTTTCAATAAAAATAAGTTTCTAAGTAAAATTTTTAGCAAATCTTTTAGATTTTGAAAAAGTTAGATCCCATAATAATAATTATGTGTTTATCTTAACAAATCTCAATCCAAGTTTATTTTAAAAAGTTAATTTAATGCTTAAACTTGTATTTAACAATTTTAACTTAATAATACTTAGAGTGTTTTTCCTGGCTTGAGATTCTTGCTTAGGAATTACACATTCACAATTATCCATCTTCTATGTGGAACGGAATTTATAATTTTGTACAATTAATTTTTAATTTTAGAGAATATGCTTCTAATCACTAGAAAATAAATTTGTACACTATTCTCAAGAATGAATTTCATAATTTATAATTTTTTCAACCAAATTAAAAATAGTAATTATTCAAATATTTGGTATTTTCTTGTGTGTCTTGATTTCAAAAGTTAGTCTTGTTTATACTATTTGAATTTGCATTATTTATATAAAAAAACATAAAAAACCAAGAATCCAAATGATTAGGAAATGACTTGAATTATCATTGGAGATGATATTATTCTAGTTTCACTTATATTAATAACTAACTAATAGTTTAATTGCTAAAATTAGATCAGCATAGATTCATCTAGAACAGGATCTACCAAGCACCGAGAAGGATCAAATCTCTGAAGATGCAAACGCTTTTTGACACTGCAAATGTGTAATCCATGCTTATGGTTTTAACTTATCTATTTTATGTTGTTTTATATATATGCAATTCTCAATAATTTAAATTTAATTAAAGCCAACAAGTTATTTTTAATAATATTTTATTACTTTTTATAAAAGAAACTGGTCAACTCTAGGATGAGCACCAAAGGAGTTACACATCTCTTCCCTAGTGGGTTGTGGAATGCACCTCTTTAGCCCAATAAAATAGTAATTTTTTTTTATGTATTATGATATAAATACTCCTCTCTATGTTCAAAATTTTAATAGGTCTAAAGGCCAAGAAATACCATGTATTATTGATCAATAATAAAGAAACAGTGTCATTTCCCCACCTCCTTGTTGTAAACTCTTATAATATTGATAGATTTGAATGTCTATGTAAACTATTGATTATTTATGAATGAAGGGACTGTAATTAAAGCATATTATGGGTTTTATATTCAATAAATGAGAATTTGTAGCCATTGGGTCGAATTTCATAGCAATTGGAGAAAACTACATCTCATTTCCCCAAGGGTCCAAAACTAGTGTTTTATATCTGATTGAAAGAAGTGATAACAGCCATCGGAGTTCGATTGCTTCTCCATATAAATCTATTATAATGTATTCTACACATACCCTGATTCAATTTGAGAATTTGAGTGATTTTCTGCACATTTGGGAAACCATTCCAACAATTACCCAGGGGGATTTGAGCCCCAAAATTGCTAGTTAAAGCATCTATCTTATTCAGAATTGGATATAGACTTGCATAAGTAATTGGAAGGCCTTAATACACCCAAGAAAATTATAATTAATTTATTATATCACTCATACACCTTTTGGTAAATTCAAGAGCATTTGGATCTATTTGGAGTCATCTACCATTGGGGGTTGGAACCTCAGAATTACTAGTAAATTCATGGATTTCCCTTGGATACGTATTCGACCCAAAAACCACATATGATGATTCAAATATACCTTATTTAATGTTTGATAAAAGATCCAAGTATCATACCAACCATTAGTGAAGGTTTTACAGTGTTGTGAAGATATTTTTTCTAGGACCTAGGGGGGATTCCACCTCCCAAATTTACTAGTCTTGTCCCAAAAATTATTCCCTTGCAAATTGAAGACCATGGTTGGGTATATCGGTTGATTATATGTGTAATAGATGTTTCAATATTCCCCATCACCCCTCAGGACTTTCCTCACCAAGTTTGAAAGCAATTGGAGGAATTTTGGATCAATTGAATCCATATAACTAGAGTTATAAGAAGATGAATTTGAGTACATTGTGAAAGAAATGAAGAATTGGCCATTTTGATAAAATTTACAAAAAGGGGACATTACATCACGAAAATATGAGTCCATTCCATAATATTTTTTTATCTATTGATGTAGTCCTTGAATAGATCTTTCTAGCAATCTATCATGTGCATCAAACAGAGGTAGTAGGCCAAAGTTACGACATCGAGAAATTGATGTACCAAGTTACCCAATGAGGCCCATATTCTCGTGTTTCACCTCCTAGGGTCAGGTTTTTTGATGTGTAGGGTTTCCATTGTTTCTTAATAATATATAGGCCTTCGAGCCTCATTGTAGCACAGAGTTCATAGGCATGTAGCCAACACATCTCTTCTTAGAGATAAGTTACGAACACTCTAGCTAGTTTCTTTCCATTCTGTATGTAAACAAGTTTTAGTTCTTTGATTAATGAAATAAATTATTATTTCCGCTGCATGTTTTTTTTATGGTTATTTGTGTATTCTCATATGTTCCTCCATAAATCCATATCAATTCCGAGGAAGAGGAGGAGGCTTCGGACGAGGAGGAGGACGAGGTCACAGATCAGTATAGTGTTACAATTGTTGGGTATTTGGGCATTATCAGAGAGACTTCCCACACTTGCAATGTTCATGTATGTATTGCATGATGATCAATCATACTGTCGAAAAATTCCCACAATTAATCGCAAGATAGAAGGATGGGAATGTTCCTCAGTTGCAGAGACCGAACTATGTCCAGACTCAGAATCAGCTGTGAAACCAGAACCAGTTCCAGACCCAGAATCAAGTTCCAATCAAAAATCATATTATGAATCAACATATGAACCCCCATTGAACCAGAATTTGGTGCTGACTCAGAATCCCCCAATGAACCAGAATTAAGGGCCGACGGTAGTGACGATCTCAACAGAGCCCAAATGAACAGATGTTAATGTTGTTGTTGTCACTTATGCAGGAGCCACAATAGAAGAAGATGGGCCCCACCCACATATTCAACTGGCTTGACAGAAGAAGGAACCATTCGATATCACAACTGAAAATAAAACATTTTTTGGAGCACGTGATGCGATCAAAAGAAATCTTGGTAATTCACCTCTCTATGAAATGCCTCTCGCTTTTGATTCTACACTAGAAGAAGGAACATCGCGGTAGAATGGTACCTTGTAGCACTTGTTTGAGAGTTGTTTATCACTAGCAAGAAACCCAAATGCTTTGGATGAATATGAAAATTTGTTACGTCTCCTGGGTAAGGAGTCCGCGGTGAATTCTTTACATAAGAAAAATACAAGAAAGGAGATGTGTATGAATATTCATATTGGATACTATGAATTCGACTCAATCATTCTAGATATAGGGTCAGACGTAAATATCCTAACAAAGCAAACATGGGAAAATATGGGGCAACCAACATTGGGATGGCCCTCTGTGAAGATGCGATTAGCTAATCAGGTGAAGGTGCAACCAATTGGATGGGTATATAACCTGGTCGTAGATGTTGAAGGTATGAGGACTCATGCTGATTTCGACATGATTGAAGTTTTTAATGGTGAAGGCGCCTACCCCGCACTAATAGGGGTTGGATGGGCCAACGATAGCATGGAAGTCATTAACTTCAAAAAGTGGATGATGACTTTTGAGAACCAAGATATTAGGGTCATCATGCACATGGATCCTAATGAAGGCAAGCGATACATTAAACTAGTAAAATATGAAGTTTTCAAGGGGTGGGATCATGCCTACAATATCTTTGAAGATTATATTCACCCCATTGTTGATAGAGAACTGGGTTAGCGTAGCACTAGTTCCGCGTCTTCTGATTCCGAGGATGCGATAGAAAATTGGCAAAATCACATGGATGAGGTATCTTTCAGGAAGTGCAGTTTTATCACACAGTCACTACGCTATGTCGCAAATGAGATTGTAGAATTACCAGTTTATGAAGGGTTCCTGAACTTTATGCGTTCTTAATGGAATTTGAAGATAAGGTCTTGGAACAACAGCAATTGATGGCATTCAATGAAGCATTGAAGGATACTCCAGCACGTTGATGGGAAAATCATAAAAAGACAATTACTGGATGGGCCCAGTGTTGATGCTTGATGAGATTTCACTTCGGCAATGTAGAGGCATACCATGCTGGGAGGTATGATGGAACGAATAACCCTAGTGGCCATTTGATGGAATGCCAAACATTGTGGGCATCATGACCAAAGAATGAATGGGTCCATGCCTTTATTCACACCATGGATGAAATGCCAAGATCTTGGTATGTATCAACCGAGCAGTGAAGAGACATAACCACTTGGGAGGAGCTGACGGTTTGCTTTGTGCAAACCTTTCATTTTGCATACGCTAACCGTGATGTTAACAATGCACTTCATATTATTCGAGACGTGGTTCTAAAACTTGTAAAAATTCCTCGATGTCGACTTCAACCAAGTACATTGTAATACACCAAGAATAAGACTAACTTCTTCATCTCTCTCAGATGGATTGTTATTTGAATTTGTATTTAATTATATAAAAAAACATATCAAATGAAGATTCCAAAATGATTAGAACAAGCCTTGAATTTTCATTGGATATGATCCTATTCTACTTCCACTTATATTAATAACTAATGAATACTTGAATTGCTAAAAATTAAATTACAGTATCAATTATTTTAGTTGAAATATCTTTAAATTTTGAACAATAATTTATATTTTCAATAAAATTTGGAATCATTTATATTTCTATTTTAAAAATTGAGTAATAATTTGTACAAAAATGTTATGGGTTGTAAAATTATTTTATAGGATAATGTAATTGTTTTAGTCCAAAATGATTAAAAAAATATTATAAATATTGCATTATACTTTTTTAAGAAGGGTTCCTACATGAAGTTTGTACCCAATTCTATTATAATAGAAATGTGTGAGTCCTACAATTCTAAAAACACATGCACTAGGGTGAGAAAGAGAAAGAAATTGGGGGAGAGAAAGAGATAGAGATTGTAGGGTTAGGGTTTTCGAAGGAGGGAAGTTAGAGAGAAGGGATATATATATATATATATATATAGAGAGAGAGAGAGAGAGAGGGGGGGGGAGAGAGGGAGAGAGAGAGAGAGAGTACAAGTAGGGGGAGGAGGGAGGTTGGGAAAAAAATATAATATCATGATGTTTAGGGGTTTGGGGAGAGGGAGGGAAACTAAAGAGAGCGGGTATGATTAGGGGTAATGGGGAGGAGGGGGGCTAGGGCAGAGAAATATATAGAGATTGTTGTTATAATTTTAAAAGTTTCATGCCAAAAATAAAAGGACCACTGAAAGAATGAAAAGGAAAAAAAAAAAGAGAACACAAATTTATCCTAAGAAACCCTAGTGGGGGATAAAGAATAGAAACACTTCCTTGATGTAGACTCCAACAAGGTACAATATAAGACCCCAATAATAACACTAACTTCTTCCTCTCTCTCATATGGACTGGGTCTTCTCTCTCTAGCAAAATTGCTTGAGTGTTGGGTGTGTCCAAATGAGGAAAGCACCTCATATATTTATATGCATCAAGTGAGTAGTATAATAACCCAATAGGAGGACTTGTCCTTCCAACCAGGGTTGACTTTCCTTGGGAGACTCAAAACAAAAATTATAAAATACTTGTATGGGTATAGTTGACCCAACTTACAATGAAGGTATTACCTCAAAACTTTGACATGACCAAGTACATCAATGTCATCTCTGAATGGAGGAATAACATCCCTGAAAGGAGGAATAATAGTAATACAATAAAATTACAATAAAATATATTTTGAAGTTACATTTATTTCAACACTTCCTCTTACTAAGGAAGTTTTTTTGTAACATATGCAATAACAAAAATTGTTCATCTGATTGGTGGATCTATATGTCATAGGAAATTTTGGAACAATAACAACATCATGTTCTTGGAACATCAACATTATCATAGAGAATTATCCATATCAATATGAACATCATCATCATGGAACATAATCATCATGGAACATCATCATCATCGTGAAACATTTTCATCACAGAACATCATCACCATAGAACATCATCGTTGTGGAACATCATCATCATGAAAAATCATCATCATGGATCATTATCATTGTGATCATCATCATTGTCATTGGTATGTGAATATTGGAACATCATCACCATCTAAAACATCAGCAGTAGGTGAATATTCGAACATCATTAATATGTGAATACTAGAACATCATTATCATCATCAGTATGTAAATACTAGGACATCGTCATCATCGTCAATTATTAAATAATGGAACATCATCATCATTATATAAATGATGGAACATGATCTACATCATCCACATCTAATTGCTAGAACATCATCTACATGTGAATGTTGGAACAACAACATCATGATCAACAAATGAATGTTTGTACAACATCATCATCATTGGAAAATGAATGGTGGTACAACATCATCAACAACAACATGAAAATGCTTGAACAACATCATCACTATCAACAAATGAATACTGGTGAAACATCATCTTCATCAACTAAAGAACAACCTATTAGAATATTGTGAACATATGAACTAATATCATAACACAATATAAAATATGGAAAGCATTACTAGTGTGTCCTTCTATCTACCAAGAAACATAAAGAATGAAATAAAATTGGAGAAAAGAGAGCAATAAGAGAAAACTGATATACACGGTTCACCCAATATGGGATACATCCATGAGAAGGGTTGCATCTTCCATTATTATAGAAATACATTTCCAATATTACATGGCATCCTCACATATGGATCACATCAAGCTCCATCACCCAATCATGTCACAATCATGTGTGTACAAATGACATACACAACATGTGATGTGTGATGAACTACAATCAACACATACCCAAAAGGGTCTCCTTCACCATTATTACATACCAAGAGATTTGGATTACAATATATCCCATAACACATGTGAGATAAATGAATTTCCACCTCTTTATATAGAGAATGGTTACAAAGGATATAATTACAATGATGCATGTGGGATAACTCTATTTTATAATATTAGAGTTATTTTATACCTTTAAATGATATTTTACCAATATACCAAATAGTTCATCATTACATATTCTAACACTCCCCCTTAATGATGACTAAGAGAAAGAATACAAATGGAAGGAAGGTGGAAACACACCAACATCCCCCTTGATGACAACTTCCAGAATGCTCCATATGATGCAAATAAAAAACACACTTTGACTCATGGACTTGGTGATAAAATCATCCACTTCTCATGAAACTGTATCTAAACCAAGTTATATGATGAGCATTTGTATAACACAATAATGTATGGCCAACACAATAGAACACATGGATGCAAAATCATCACAAGTTGTAACTCAACTCATAGCTGAAAGAAATTTGCAATAGACCATATGACAAAGACACGAACCCTGAATCCATACATTAAAATAGCCTTTAGAGAGCACTTACTGAAGATTACATTGCGAATACAAGACTTGAATGGTCTTTCCATCAAAACATGAGCCAAGTAGACAGTCTTCATAACACAGTTGAAAGATGCATGAACAATAGAAGATGGATGTCCATCATACAACATTACTAGAATATTGTGATATAATATGATAAAATTCAACATTACATTTCGTCTTAACATCAACCATCTTTGTTGCAATCAAAGATAAGTTGAAAAGAGGAACAATGCTGAAAAACTAGAGATCTGCAACTATCATATGCTCAAACAAGAAAGGAATAGTAGAAGCAAACTATCCCACAACATATATAGCTAATCTGCACGAAATAACTTCCAAGAGTAAACCATGTAATAAACATGATAAGCCCAAAAATCATAAGAGATGAATAAAAACTAAATTTTCTCACCAAAATTGAAGCCCAGTAGCTGCTAAAGGACAGATCTGTCACTCTGCAGTGGAAAATCAAAAGAAAAAAACTAGAAAATTTAAAATGACCATAACTTGGTCAATATTTCCCAGAATTTTTAAAATAACCTCTTTTCAAAACTAGAGAAATAATTTTGCATGCACCCACCTAGACATAATAGGCATCTGGGCACTCAATCAAAAGATATTTGCTCTGCAATATTTTTGTCTGTATCAAAAATTTCTGAAAAATAACTGATTTAAATCAACAATATCTTCACTTTTTTAACACCAAATCAAATGATTGTTTTGTTTGAAATTGAGTATTTTTTTAAGAATAGCATAGATATGTAACCATATTCTTTGGATTTTGCACCAAAATTTTCATATCTGGATATGAAAGTTGCGACCTCAAATTTTCATGGAAAAACAAATTCTAGATTAAAAAAAACTAGATCCAAATAATAGGAAGATAGATATCCTTGAAGATAATCCAAAAATTATATAGATCTACAAAAAAAAAAACATCAAGAAACCCTTGCAATTGTTTTGCAAAGAATCTACAAAATAGGGTTAAGAGTAGACATAAAAAAATTGCAGAAATATGCTCATATCTAAAGAAAAACCTAATGACTACTAGATAGAAAGCAAATCTACAAAACAAACAATGCCAAGATGATAAAATTGTTAGAAAGCTATAGAAGTGGCCAAATCATAGAAACCCGCTCGGATACATGTTAGAATATTGTGAACAAATGAAATAATATCATAACACAACATAAAATACGGAAATCATTACTAGTGTATCCTTCTATCTACCAAACAACATAAAGCATGAAATAAAATTGGAGAAAATATAAAAACAAGAGAAAATCGATATATGTGGTTCACCCAATATGGCCTACGTCCATGGGAAGGGTTGCATATTCCATTATTCTGACAATAGATCTCCAATATTACATGGAATCCTCACATATGCATCACATCAAGCTCCATCACCCAATCGTGTTACAATCATGTGTGTACAAATGACATACACAACATGTGATGTGTGATGAACTACAATCAACACAGAAAAGGGTCTCCTTCTCCATTCTTATATACCAAGAGATTTGTATTACAATACATCCCATAACACATGTGGGATAAAAGAATTTCCACCTCTTTATATAGATATTGGTTACAAAGAATATAATTACAATGATGCATGTGGAATAACTCTAGTTTATGATATTAGAGCTATTTTATGCCTTTAAATGATATTTTACCAATATACATATAAGTCATCATTACATATTCTAACACCATCATGATGGGCTCTCTAGAATATCGAATAGGCCTTGTCTAACTTACAAATTCTTTTAAACACACCAATCGTAAGAATCCATACCACTCTAGCTAGGGACCAACTAGGCCTTGTCTTACTTACTAAACATTTTGGACCAAGCAAGCATAGCTAGAGATACCAATCCCCCTGAGATCAACTAGGCCTTGTCAACATTGATATACTAATCCCATTGGGATCAACCAATCCTTATAAAGATGAAATACCAGACCTAGAATGAGCTTCCACACCAATGCAATGTGAAACCACATCATCATTATCACTCTTTCTTTCGAGGGAGGTCCTTTTGGACTACACGAAGATTGTATCAAAAGTGTTCAAGCTTTACATGAGATATATGCTTAGTAAATACATCGGGAATTTGTTCCTATGTAGGAACATACTAGATATGTATAACTCCCCTCTATACGATATACCAAATGTAGTGGTAATTTATTTATACATGCTTTGATTTGTCATGGAACATCGGGTTTCTGTCAATTTAATGCAACTCTAGTTATCACAATAGATGTCTATCACATCCATCTTTGTGTCAAACAATCCTATCAACATCTTGTGAAGCTATGCTACTTCATTATAGGATGAACATGCTACAATATATTCATCCTCTGTCGTACTAAGAGAAACACGTGTGCTTCCTATTAAGCCACAAGATCACTCTTGATCCAAAACGGAAACAACATCATCAAGTTCTATTTCTGGCATTAGCACTTCCTTCCCAATCTAAATTTGTATAATCATGTAATCTGATCCCACTATCGGCTGCATATCTAAGGCCAAAATACTGGATGTACCCTTTAGGTACTTCATCACATGTTTTGTTGCAATTAAGTGAACATGTCGGGGCGTGGGCCATATACTGACTTAAAGTGTTCACATAAAAACATATATCTCACCTTGTATTTGTAAAATACACCAGTGAGCTAATAATCTGTTTGTATAGTGTAACATCTATTGTTTCTAAGGAATCATCATTCAAGAGCTTCAAGTTTGTCACCATTGGAGTACTCATTGCCTTGCAATTCATGCTCCAAAAATATCTTTAGGATCTCAACTGCATATTTTCCTTTTTTTAGGAAAATCTCATCTATGAACTACCATACTTTGAGACCTAGAAAATAATGCATAATACCAAGGTATTTATTCTTCAATTATTATGCAAGCTTCTTCTTACAATCACTAATGATATTCCGTTCTCCTTTTAAAAGTATATCATCCACATCTATCAATAATATCATAATCCTATCATCTACAACATTATAGCAAAAGGTTGGAATCTGCTTTACTTTTGGTAAATCCCAAGTTCGTTGAAAAGCCATCAATCCTTCCATACCACGCTCTGGGTGCTTGCTTCAACCCATACAATATTCTCTTTAATATGCATACATGCATCTTTCTACTAAATGTGTTTCAAATCCATGTGGTTGTTCAATATACACTTCCTCTTCTATCACAATGTTCAAAAAATTCGTCTTTACGTCCATCTTGTGTAGCCTCCATTTCATCTTGGATGCCAAGGCAAGGGTAGTTCTGAAGTGTATATTTCTATTGAGAAAAAGTCTCTTCATAAATTTAATCCCTTTTTATACTAAATTTTAAAAACAAAAATTTAATCCTTTTCCTATATTTAAAATTAATTTTTTTCTATTATTCTCTCATTTTTATTATAATTTAATTAAAGTTAGTTTTTTTCTAATATTTTTTTATTATATTAATTCACCTTTAATAAAACGCATAAATAATAATTGGATTGATATTATATATAAACATAAAATATAAGACTTCTTAACCAAAATAACACTAATAAAAAAGAAAATTAATTACTATTATTAATTAAATATAACTATTTATAAAATCTATATTAAGTGTTTGACTGAATGATTTCGCATTTCAACCACTTAAACTGAGGTGTTTGGGTAAGCAAAAAGTACAAATTTATAATATTTTCTGTATACACCGCCTACACGAACCTTCCTAGTTCTTAACATGGCTCTATATGCCAGTATGTTAACGACAACATGTTCCAATACCTTTAGAGTTCGAGGTTGAGGGTACAAGGTTAGGGTATAGGTTTTTGTATGGCTCTTCAATGTGGGAAGGAGTTTACAATTTTGTAAACTTAATTATTAATTTTGGAGAATATGCTTTTAATCACTACAAAATAAATTTGTACACTAATTATAATTTTCCCAACCAAATTAAAATGAGTAACCATTTTTGTTTAGGTTTATTGAATTCATATTTAATTATATGAAAAATATATAAAACAAAGATACCAGAATGAGGACAAGAATTAATTATGGTTGGATATGATTATATTCTACTTCCACTTATATTAATAAGTGATGAATAGTTGAAATGCTAAATTATGGTATTAATTATTTTAGTGGAAATATCTTTAAAATTTTGAAATTGTAAATGTTTTTAAGAACTCAGAAACAAAAGTCAATTCCTCTTTTTTAAGTATCATTGAAAGTGTTTATTTTTCATGTTTTAAAAATATTTGGAATATATTTATTATAAAGTGTTTATTTTTCATCTTTTAAAAATATTTGGAATATATTTATTAAAAGAGTAATATGTGGAATATGTTGTTTTAAATTGTTTATCTTTATTTGAGTAAAATTGAAAATGTTTATTTTTCATGTTTTAAAATATTTTGCATTTATTTATTGAAGCATAAATTATATTGCAATGATTTTTTTTAAACGTATGAAATTATTTATTTGTAAAATTTTGAAATGTGAAATAAAATAGTAAACTTGAGTTTTATCAAAATCAAAGATTATAAAACATATATATCAACTATGGACAAAGGACAATGTTATTATTCTCTGTTATTTAAAGTCATTTGTTCATATATAAAAGATATATTCTATTAAGATATGCCTTCTGTATATATTTTACAATATTTTAATTTTTATTTCTATTTTAAAATTCGAATAGTACTTTATGTAAATATATATATATATATATATATATATAGTAAAATTATTTTATAGTATAATGTTTTTGTTTTATTCAAAAATAATTTAAAAAATGTTATAAATATTGCATTATAATTTTTTAAGAAGGGTGCCCAGACGAATAACAATGTGTGAGTGCTAAAGTTCTAAACACACGTGTTATAGGGTGATAAAGAGAAATAAATTGGTGGAGAGAAAGAGAAAAAGATTGGATGGTTAGGGGTTTAGGGAGGAGGTTAGTTAGAGAGAAGGGAATGTTGTGGGAATAATATAAACCCACTTCATGCTTAGGATAACAATATTTAATAAATTTTTATTAAATTTCTACTTACTAGCCTAGATAGTTGGCATCCACTTGCGCGACTTGGTCAACACTTTCCATATATACCCCAGGAGTACCTTTATCCTAATTTTGGTTAAATCCTACCAACATTATTGACTGCGAGAGTTAGTAACTGCGCCTTCCTATAGATTTTGTATTTATTCTACTTTATTCCATCTTTTTAGTGGATAAGGTAAAGCTAGTCAACTAGGAAACCACTATCTTTTGTTTCTAACCCATCCTCTATGATTTTCTCTCCAGATTCTAGGACTAGCATGTTTTTCCATAACTCTAGACAAATCACTCCTGGTTTACCTAATTCATGAGGTCATTTATAGAGTTGGAAAGTGCTTTATCCATGATCCAACAAGTAGTTGGCATGTCGTCGAACTTTGACAAAGTTTAGCACTTCGACTACTTCGACAGGTTTAGCATCGGTTTCGACAAGTTTGAAACTCGGCACAATCAACCTCGAACAACCTCTACAGGTTTCATGCTTGACATACAATATTTTGGTGTTCCTTGTTGGCACCGATAACTATCTAACATCGACATAATATCTCTGTCTTCCATTCATTTGTGACGATTGAACTTCGGAACCGTTATAAGTTCTTGTAACTAAACGTTATGGGTAGTCGCCCAAGCATCTCATCATTCTATATAAGCTTGTAATTTATATTGTAATAATCAACCAACCTTCGCTTAGAATATAATAATAATAGAAATTGGTTCGAATTCTTGGATATTGTCCGTGCACATGCTTATTATCGATATAGTGCATTCCCTTCTTTACTTATTCTTTTTATATGATTCTGCCATGATTCTGCCATAACAATACTCAACTAATTCATTCAACTTTTATCCATAGTTTGCACTGTAATGACCCTTTTTTAATTTTTTACCAAAATGCCCAATTTTCCAATTTTTTCACAATTTTGGCTCTTGACTAGTTTTAGTGTCTTGGTCTCCAAATCAGCCCAATTGCTTCCAAATATTCAAAAAAGGTGTATGAATGATATAATAACTTAATTATTATGTTCATGGATGTATTATTTCCCTCAAAACACTTTTTCAAGTATGTACTAAATTCTGAACAAGATAGAGGATTTTATTGGCAATTTTGGGCTCAAATCCCCCATGGGTAAGTGGAAGAAATGGCTTCCCAAATGTGCATAAACCCACTAAAATTATGAAATTTAAGTATGGGATGTGTAGAATACATTATCAGAGACTCATATGCATAAATAATATACCTCCCATGGTTGTTATCGCTTATTTCAATCAAATATAAAAAACTGGTTTTGGACCCTTGGGGAAATGAGGTGTAGTTTGCTTCAATGGTTATGCAATTCGACCCAATGGAAATAAATTCTCAGTTACTGAACATGAAACCCATAATATTATTTAATTATATTCCATTCATTCATATATCATCAATACTTTACACATCTATTCGAATTCATCAAGATTACAAGAGTTTACAAAAAGGTAGTGGGGAAATGGCACTGTTTCTTCATTATTGCGCAATAATACATGAGATTTATTGGCCTTTAGACTTGAGATATTTATAAACTTAAATAAAATATAATTTACCTCAGAATAAAAAATAATTAAGCAATATAATATTCCTCAAATATATGAATATCTAACTAAGTGTGCCTCACTCCATGGAGCTAAAATATGGTGAGAAAAGTTGAGATGAAAGGAAGAACAAGATGAAATTGATGTTTCCATGATCTACTGTAGCTTTAACCTATAAATATGAATCCATTGAATCTCCTTGAAATACTTGAGTGTCCTCTCCCAACACCAACTAGGATGGGAATCTTTCACCCTCAAAATTGGCTAAGGCATGAACTAGTCATCCACTAGCTCTCTCTCTTCACAATAAGAAATTTACAAATGATCAAAAGGCCATAATCTTGGTTGCTTCCTGTATTTTATAAAATTAATTATCCTTATAAGGTTCCCAATCCATCCACAAAATCAATAAAATTTGAATTAGGGTGTGTGCTCATGAATTGACATGTGTCACCTCTTTCGTAGCCTTCCATCTTCCCCAAATTTGAGTAGGAGCCAATTGAGATTCAAAAAATCACATGAGAGCTTTATTGGATGGTATATTTTGACCTGATATGTAATATATGTCAGATGTCAGCCTTCAGATATGACTTGTGTCATAACTATCATATAATTTCCATCATTGGTGTCATAGATATCATAAATGTAAGGGGAATCTAGCCAAGTGTCCATGAAACTCCCATCTGTTTCTTCCTCTCCCTATGTAAGTTAGAATTCATCCAAAATTCAAACTACGAAGGATATGGACCAGTATATTAACCTTATAATCCATCCAAAAACATTAGGCTTCCCATAGATTCGACATTGCAAGAGGAGGATGCCATTTAACATAGGAATTCTAGCTTGAGTGGGCCCCATAGTCTCCATGTATCTCCATTCTCCATATCCATTTCATTTTTCACTTGCATTGATTTAATTAGATAAATTAAATAAATATTTATTCCTTCTATTGTCTAAACACCATTTATTATCTCCCTTATTAACTTTCCAATGTTTCCACCCAACCTAGGGAACTAGTAGGATTGATGGAATTTTCCTGCTATGCAATTATTTGAAATGGGGACATTACAATCCTCCCCACCCAATATTTCTTGTCCTCAAGTAATTTAAGATTTGGATGCTAAAAATTATTCTCCTCTTCCCATGTGGAACATTCACTTGGTAGATCCTTCCACTGCACCAAGTATTCTTTGACTGTTCTGCTCCTCAATCTTCTCTCCCTTGTCTTCAAAACCTTTTCCAGAATAACTGTGAGTTTTCGTTCATCATCCAAAGGAGGGAGTGTATCTGAAATGAATAAATTTGAACAACATATTTCTTGAGATAAGAAACATGAAATACATTATGAATTTTACTCCATTCCGGAAGTTCCAACTCATGTGCTACTTTTCCAATCTTCTGGATTACCTTGTAGGGCCCATTGTATCTTGGATTTATGTTTTCTGCTCCGTTACTTTTGAGATATGTTTGTTTTTATGGATACAACCTCGAATACACTAAATCATCAA
This sequence comes from Pseudotsuga menziesii, assembly GCA_001517045.1. Classification (NCBI taxonomy): domain Eukaryota; kingdom Viridiplantae; phylum Streptophyta; class Pinopsida; order Pinales; family Pinaceae; genus Pseudotsuga; species Pseudotsuga menziesii. The sequence continues at coordinate 348,470 of LPNX011005006.1, read as the reverse complement.
CCTAAAAGGTCCTTTCCTCTCTATGTTTATCTGCATATTGTTTTTCCCGATTTTTGGCCACTTGCAAATTGTCTTTTAAAAGCTTTAAAATTTCTTGGGTTTCTTCCACCCAGTCTTTAGTTTTTGGAGATATACTATAACCAAATATCATATCAGCAAATTTAATTTCATCATAAACATATAATTCTCTGAAATTAGACATCCCTGTTGACATGTGAAAGGTGGTGTTGTAGCAAAACTCACCCAAGTGTAGCCATTTTGTCCAAGATTTTTGTTGTTCTCCCACATATTTTCGAAGGTACCCTTCCAACCATTTATTCACCCTCTCTATTTGCCCATCAGTTTGGGGATGGTATCTTGTACTTGGAGTCAACTTATTTCCCACCAATCTGAAAATTTCTTGCCAAAAAGCACTCATGAATCTACCATCTCTATCACTTGCAATGCTCTTGGGGATCCCATGCAATCTGAAGATTTCTTTGGAAAAAAGTCAGCCACTTGTGTAGCACTAAAAGAGGATGTAACATAAAATAAATGATAAAACTTACTCAATCTATCCACTACAAATTATATGCAATCCTTTCCCAAATATTTATGCAAACCGGTGATGAAATCCATCGAAATACTACCCCATTTTTGCTCTAGAATGGGAAATGGTTGTAATAAAATAGATATGTATATGAGTTTTGATTTGTTTTTATGAAATACCTTACATTAACTCACATAATTCTGCACATATTCCTTAATCTTCTTCCAATAAAACATTTGTCTTAGTTTCCCATAGGTTTTGAAGATCCACAGATGGCCTGCTAGTGGGGAATCATGTGCTTCCTGCAAAACTTTATACTTAAGCTTTGAATCTCAAACCAAATAAATTATTCCCTTAAATTATATCATCCCATTCAAAATTATGCAGTTATCATCTCCCATGAGTCCATATAATACATCACAAGTAAACTTATCTTTGGCATATCCAACTAGTAGCATGTCTTTCCAATTTTTAGCAATGACCATGAGAGAAAAAGAGGGTCTTCGAGATAATGAATATGCTACAATGTTATTCATTCCTTTCACATATTCAATACCAAAATCATAAGCTTGGATCTTGCTTACCCACTTTTTTTTCCTTTCATTTAGATCCTTTTGGGTAAGGAAGTGTCTTAGACTATTATGGCCAGTTTTCATCGCAAACTTGTTGCCTACCAAGTATTCTAATAATTTAGCCAAGACATGCATGATGGAAAACATATATTTTTCCTATATGGATTAAATCTTTTCACGAGGCTGAAACATTCTTCTCTCAAGGGATATAGGGTTTCGGCCTTGCTTTAGGACATCCCCTACTCCTCCACATGAGGCATCACATTCAACAACAAAAGGCTTAGAAAAAACAGGTAATGTAAGTATGGAACAACTACTCATTACTTATTTCATTTTTTGCAAGGCCTTTTCATCCTCTTCATTCCACTTGAAAGCATCCTTCTTAGTCAAATCAGTGAGTGGAGAAGTCAACTTGGAGAACCCTTTCACAAACTTCCTGTAGTATGTACAGATTCCAATGAAGCTTCTTAATTCTATGATGTTTTTTGGTGATGGTGATTCTAAGATAGATCTGATCTTTTCCATGTTGACTTTTACTCCATCTTTCCCAATAATTTTCCCATGATATAATAGTTCTTTCATCCCAAATTTACATTTAGACATATTAGCATGCAAAGACTGTTCTTGCAAAGTTTCAACACAATATCTAGGTTCTTATTGTATTTCACTCCAACAATTAATAGTGCTCTCCAACCCATACCATTAGGAAAGAGAATTATGGGATCCCATTTTCTTGTTTGATATTTTCCAAAAATCACAATTATATAATATATATCATCAAAGTACATAAAAACATAATAAAAAAGTACATCAAGGATGTGCCTCATCAAAAATTCATGAAAGTGCTTATACCTCCAAGTAAGTAGACCACCATTTTCCAAGTGCATACAAGCTTCAAGTGACCAATCAAATCTGCTCCAATGACATAGGTAAGGATACCATGTCCTATAATTCTTCTCGAAAAGGATGTGATATGGATCAAAATATTCATCCATGTAATCTTTCATCCAAGAAGTGAATGAATAATCTCCACTAAAATCTGAACCAAATAATTAGCGAGAGAAACAAGGAGACTTCAAATGACTCAAAGAAGTCTCACCCATACATCCATGAATGAGAGGATCATAAATATATAACAAAGTATGAGGCTGAAAAAAAAAATTTCTACAATCATAAATCTATTCAACCCAGTGTTGGATGAAGTTCCTCCAACATCAAGTGAACCAAGTGTTTAACAATAGAAACTTATGAGTATTCAAGTGACTCAAATGCATATCATAGGTGCATCCATGTAGATGTGTATCATCATAAATTAACAAAGGATGCTACTGCAAATTTGAATAAGAATTTGATCCAACCATGTCATCATAAAAAGTAAATATAGGATTTCCATACTCCTCATGCGGCACCATAAAAAAAACCCTTTCACCCATACTTGATTGAGACTAATGCTGCAAAAGATGGGATTGTAGGATGTCGGAAAATGAACTAACTCACCCAAATGATCAAAAAGTGCAAAAGTTTCATCATGGGAAGTATCCATATGGGAAATATCATGCAGCTCCTTCAAAATTGTGAAACCTTTGTCATATATTGGTTCCAATATAGAGTAATCATGGTCTTCTTTAAAAATTGCATAACCTTCATCAAGAGACAATCCAAGTTCCTCTTCCACCACATCAAGTGTTTGAATCTCTTCAAGTTCATCTTTAGTATTTTCAATAGAAACTTCTTCATACTCATGTGATGTCTCTTCATATTTTTCAAAGTCACTTGGGAGTGAATTTCGATCCTTTTCATGTACTACTTCTTCTACTTTACCTATTTCAGAACTAGGTGGTTCATGGGTTTCCTCCTTTTTCTCCTTCAAGCAAGTTGATGCATTTTACCCCTTGGTTTGATTAAAATCAATATATATTTTCCCAAATTTGGATATCCAAAAATTCGTATCCTTTCATAATATTCTTATTCATGCCTGGAAAGATAGGTTCCATAATTCTTATAAGCTCATCCCCATCATATGAAGTTCCCTTTTCATCCATAGTCATAGTTTCCTCTTCAACAAAAGAACTCTTGGTTTTCAATATATAATGGTGGTCCATGAATTACTTTCCTCACAAATATCATACCACATCAGGTGCCAATATCATTCTTTGATACCACTTGTAATGACCCTATTTAAATTTTTTACCAAAATGCCCAATTTTCCATTTTTTTCACAAGTTTGGCTCTTGACTAGTTTTAGTGTCTTGGTCTCCAAATAAGCCCAATTGCTTCCAAATATTCATAGAATTTGTATGAATTATATAATAAATTAATTATTATGTTCAGGGATGTATTATGGCCCTCCAAACACTTCTGCAAGTCTGTACTAAATTCTGAACAAGATATAGGATTTTATGAGCAATTTTCGGCACAAATCCCCCCGAGGTAAGTGGTAGAAATGGCTTCCCAAATGTGCCGAAACCCACTCTCATTCTGAAATTTAAGAAGTATATGTGTATAATACATTATCATATACTCATGTGCATAACCAATCAACCTCCCATGGATTTTATCACTTCTTTCAATCAGATATACAAAACTAGTTTTGGACCCTTAGGGAAATGAGGTGTAGTTTGCTCCAATGGTTATGCAATTTGACCCAATGGACACAATTTATCAGTTACTGAAAATTAAACCCATAATATAATTTAATTACATTTCATTCATTCATAAATCATCAATATTTTACACATCCATTCGAATTCATCAAGATTACAAGAGTTTACAACAAGGTGGTGGGGAAATGGCACTATTTTTTCATTATTGAGCAATAATACATGAGATTTATTGGCCTTTAGACCTGATATATTTCTGAAATTAAATAAAAAATCATTTACATCAGAATACAAAATACTAGATCAATATAATCTCCCTCAAATAGATGAATAGCTCACCAAGTGCGCCTCACTCCATGGAGCTGAAATATGGTGAGAAAACTTGAGATGAAAGGAAGAACAAGATGAACTTTGATGATTCCATGAGCTGTTGTGGCTTGAAAATGTAAATAAGACTCCATTTAAGCTCCTTTAAATACTTGAGTGGCCTCTCCCAACACCAACTAGGATGGGACTCTTTCACCCTCGAAATTGGCTAAGGCATGAACTAGTTATCCACTAGCTCTCTCTCTTCACAATAAGAAATTTCACAAATGATAAAAAGGACATTCTCTTGGTTGATTCCTATATTTATAAAATTAATTATCCTTCTAAGGTTCCCAATCCATACACAAACTCAATCCAAGTGGAATTAGGGTGTGTGCTTATGAATTGACATCTATCCCCTCTTTCCTAGCCTTCCACCTTCCCAAAATTTGAGTAGAAGACCATTCAGCTTCAAAAACTCACCTGAGAGCTCTATTGGATGGTATAATTAGACCTGACATGTCATATATGTCATATTTCAGCCTTCATATCTTACTTGTGTCATAACTATCATAGAATCTCCAACCTTGGTGTCATATATGTCATAAATGTAAGAGGCATCTAGCCGAGTGTCCATGAAACTCCCATTTGGATCTTCCTCTTCGCATGTTAGTTAAAATTCATCCCAAATTACACATATGAAGTATATGGAAAAGTATATTAACCTTATAATCCATCCAAAAACATTATCCTTCCCATATATTTGAGATTGCAAGAGGAGGATGCCATTTAACATAGGAATTCTAGCTTGAGTGGGCGCCATAGTCTCCACGTGTCTCCATTCTCCATAGCCATTTCATTTTTTAAATGAATTCATTTAATTAAATCCATTAAATAAATAATTATTCCCTCTTATTTATAAACACCATTTATTAGCTCCCTTATTAACTTTCCAATGTTTCCACCCAACCTAGGGAACTATTAGGATTGATGGAATTTTCCTGCTATGCAATTATTTAAAATGGGGGCATTACATGCACCTGGGAACAAAATGGATCATTGGTAATAGAGATTGATGTTTTTTAGAATCTTAAGTTACATTAGCACTTTGATCAGAGTTATTTAACTTATGTCTATTCAAACACCCTCGCAAACTCAACAACACAAGCAACCACTCCCTTCTAATTTAGAAAATATGGATGAAGAAACAGACAATGGACATGCTACTGACGAGATAGAGAAACTCATAGAAAAAGAACTTGATTTCTAGTAGACTAAAATGTTCTCCCAGTTCAGCAATATTATCATGCGATTCACTTCTAATTCCGATGAATCCTCGACACGACCTCACTCTAGTAAAATCATCCCCTTCAAAGTGAAAATGAATTTGGACATACAAAATCTTAAACGAAATATTGACAAGGAAATGGTGTGATTATCACAATTCAACATGGCATGATATGTCAGAATACAAAGCTTGAAAGACATTTTTGGAAAAATTCTAGACAACTAACTTATCCTATAGAATATTGGTATAATATGATCCAAATTCGAGCACTCCAATAGCCTCAACTATCATCAATGAGGATGAACACAAACATATTTTTGATACAAAGATATGGTTCAGAAAAATTCATTAACTTTGATTGTGGATAATGGTAGCTAGAAGAACTTCATTTATGAAGATTTTGTGAAGAAATTAGGTCTTGTAACAACTCCACATCCTCAACCCTATAATATCGGTTGGATGTGTTAGATTTTTATCATTCAAGCTAGCATTGTGATCTTAGGATCTTTAACTAAGATAATAACATGCACAGTAACAAAACACAAGCACAACACAAGAGACAAGAGACACAAATAATTTTCCTTAGGGAAACCATAAAGGAGAAAACCCTGCAACTTCCTCATAGATAGAAGCAGCACCAAAGGTAAAACCTGAAAAACATAAAGATGATCTCCTTGACAACAGTAGTCTCTCTCTTGTCCCAGCAAATTCTCTCTCTCACTTATGCACCCCAATGAGTGAGTGTGTTTGTGATAAATAGAGAGGCTCAGTCTCTATTTATATTCTTTCTTTCACTTCAAACCCACTCCAACATGTCGTCCTGACTTAACAATTACTTACTAGAACCGACATCTCTAGGAGTGTCTAATAAACCTAGTGCCCCACCACTTGTGGGGACTTTGCCTCCTCCGACCAATAGGAGGGTAACAAAATGGTGGGGACTATTGCCCTAACTTATAATGACTCACTTAGGGTCGACTTCATTAGGATAGTATAATAACCCTAGGGCCCCATAACTGTGGGGAATTTAACCCTTGAGTAATAGGAGGGTTACCCACAATGACTTGACATGACTTTCACATTATAGAAACTTCCCGGAATAAACATCGAGGTATGACATGACTCAAGTACATCATAAATACATCCCAGAATAAACATCGGGTTACAATACATAAGAAATATGGATGAATACATTCCGAAGTTACAAATACATCAACACTCCCTCTTAACTAGGAAGGTATTCTCTCGACACAATTTTCATCACTAATGTTCTTCTCTGGATCTTCTCATCATCTGCATCTTGAAGTCATATTCATCTTCAAGTAATATTCATATGGATCTGGATCATCACTCGAGGATCATCGTCACTGGATCATACTCAATTTGGAACATCACTGGATCATCATCACTAGATCTGGATCGTCACTGGATCTGGATCATCACTGGACATTATCACTAGATCTGAATCATCACTCGATCTGGATCATCACTGCTAGATCTAGATCATCACTCGATATGGATCTCTCAGAGTCATCATAACTGGATTTGGATCATAGCTAGATCTCGATAATCTCTAGTCATCATCATGTGTGCTATCTCATGATTCTTCTCGTCATAGGAAGTTCTACAGAGCCAGCCTTCTTTCATGCTGGTTGTAGGCCTAGCCATCATGTAGGTCTTCTTCAGTGCTTATATCTAACCTACTTTTTAGATTGGCCCTCCCAACACTTACATATAACCTACCCATCAGAAAGGCATGGCCAACACTCACATCTGATCATGTAGAAGCCTACAATCACATCAGAAAGGCCCAGCACTCATGTTCACCAGCATGATAGGACATCCCTATCATCTATGAAAATGCTCCAACACTTATATCTGACTGGTAGGAACCAAATCCTACACCCTCGTCAAGAAGGCTTGCACTCACATCTGACATGGAAGGAATCAAATCCTCCACCCTTACCAGAATGGCCCCCAGTCCCAACCTGAGCTACCTGGTAACAAACCAGGTGCCTCCATTCTCCTGGAGAATGGTAGTTTCCCTTATATCTGACCTGGTAGGAACCAAATCCTAAACCCTTTCCAGAATGGCCTGCACTCACATCTAACCTGGTAGGAACCAAATCCTACACCCTCACCAGAATGGCCCCCAGTCCCAGACTGAGCTACCTTGTAACGGACCAGGTGCCTCCACTCTCACGAAGAGTGGCAGTTGCCCTTACATCTGACCTACTCATCAGAATGGCCAGCACTCATATCTGACATGGGAGGAACTTAATCCTTTAGCCATGACAGAATGGATTAGCCCTTACATCTGACCTACTTGTCAAAATGGCTCTCTCAGTCTCGGAATGAGTGTTCCTGGTAACTAACCAAGTACCTCCATTCCCAGAATGGCATTCAACACTCATATCTGACATGGAAGGAACTTAATATTCGCACCATGATAGAATGGCTAAGCCCTTATATCTGACCTACTCATCATAATGGCTATGGATCTTAGCACTCATATCTGACATGGAAGGAACCAAATGCTCTCACCATGACAGAATGGCTCAGCCCTTATATCTGACCTACTTTTCAGAATGTCTTTGGGACTCATCACTTTCCCTTGGAGGAAACCTCGATGTGGAGAACACCAAGCTTCTTCCTAAAGTACTCGAACTTCACTCTGGCCAATGGATTCGTCAACACATCAGCTATATATTCCTTTATTGCAACATACTGGAGCTTCACTGCACCCCACTGCACCATATCCCTGATATAGTGATACTTGATCTCAATATGCTTTGACTTGTCATGGAACACTAGATTCTCTGACAACTTCATGCAACTCTTTTTGTCACAATGTATACAAGTAGCATCTAACTGGAGATCAAATAAATCAGATAGTAGCTTCCTCAACCATACTGCCTCACAACTAGCTGAACAAGTTGTGACATACTCTGATTCAGTTGTACTTAGTGCCACAAAGGATTGCTTCTTGCTAAACCAAGAGATCACACCTGATCCCATACTGAAGCAACACTCTGAATTGTTCTTCCTATCAATGGCACTGCCTACCCAATCTGAATCAACATAACCCTCCAGGTTAATCTTCTGATTCTCATCGTACTTGAGCCCATAATCAACTATACCCCTGCATGATTTGCAACAATCAGGTGAACATGTCTCAATGTGTTCACAACAAAGTAAATATCTGGTCTTAGGTAGATCAAGGACCCAATCATCTGATGACACATTGTAGCATCAACCATCTCTGATGAAGCATCACTCAATAGCTTCATGTTTGATGCCATAGGTGTGTTCATGCAGTCCGTCATCCTGAACCTATTTAGGATCTCTACTACATACTTCCGTTGCCCACACCTCCATTCCTAGAACAATAGTGCATCGACACATAATAATAGCATCACTAGTCTTTCGTTCTCAACCTTGACGCAAAGGTTGGAATCTGCTTTACTCTCAGTAAATCCTAGATTCATCAGTAATCTATTTATCCTGTCGTACCATGTCGAACCTCAGGATCTTCTTGCAGTCACTCCCTCTGAAGTGGAGCATCATACTCCCTCTATCTTCCGTACTCTATGCACTGAAACATTATGTACTGGAGTGACAAGTAGTATCCATCTAGGATCATTGGATACCAAGATCCTTTATTTTGAACTTTTTCAAAAGTTCTTCTCACATTCATCTATGAGCTTGTCATCCTTTATCAACCTTGTAGCAAAGGTTAAGATGTTCATCAAGCTCATCATGTATGTGTTATCCCATGGGTGTCTTCTGAACTCGTTTAATGCCTTCTTTCATTTACACACATGATTATGCATGTCATGTGACTTCACTTCCAGTGGCTACAAATGTCTCTTCGTAGTCTATGCCTTGCATCCCATGATCTTTCCATCTACTACATGATGGAACTACAAAATTCCCTTCATGTATCGATAATGCATCCTAGACATCATTCTTCTTGAAATTATTTATAGCTGGAAGGTTCTGTATTAATTATGTCACTACATTCATCATATTATTCTTCATCTTGAACTATCATCACTTGTTCTTCAGAACAAGTCTCATCCTTCTTTGCTTGTAGGCGATTATGTATGCGATCTTTCCTACAAGTCAAATGAATTTGTATGGTTAGAAGCATTTTANCATAAATATATGATCATGCAACTACTTTAGCCAATACAACATTCATCCATATCTCACAGAAACTTTCTAGATGCCTTCCATCTCTACCAGGACAACATTGACATTGTGCACTAATCCAATATGTCACCAACGAGGTTTCATTCTAGATAAGTAGCAATGGAGATTTATATAGCACCATGAGCTACTTACCCATTACATGCATATTAGTAGTATACTGTCGTTAATGCAGACATTCTATCATGCATAATACATCAACTAAATATAAACAAATGCATAACAAAACAATATCATGAAATGACAATTGAGTACTTATCTTTATTTGTTTCGTGGGTAGACTTCTTCTTGAGCCTTCAACTTCATTGTATTCTTCATTCATAATAGCATTGTTTCTTATCCACGTGTTTGAGCTCTTCATATTCCTCATCGATTGAGGTATCTCCTTTGGATGGTGAGAGCTTGATCTTTAGTTGCTCCCATCTTCTCTTCTCTCCTTATGATTCAAGCTTCTTCTTCTTCTCAGAGTCTACTGAAAGTAATCACTTCCTTCTGGCACACATTCTTTGAATGAATGAATCCCATGATCCTGGGAGTCCATTCAAGTTGGTTATCAATACTTCTTCATTCTCCACTTATTCTTCTACCGCTTCAAGTTGTTCTGCATTCTGGATCTTCACATTCTTCAACTGTTTTCTCAAAGCCATCTTCTGATTTATGTTCTTCCCTTCAAATATATTGGTCAAGGAATCAAACATATTTGGTGTCTTTAGGAAATACACTTGTGGTACAAGTTGATCTAGGATTGAATCAACAATGATCTTCTTGGTCTTGAGCAAGTTCTTCTTGTGTAAGGATTTGAGCCTCATCTACCTTTGGAACTGGAACCTCTCTCCTTGTGTAGGTGTCCAATTCATTTTCTTCAGAGAGATCATATACTTCCATGCTTGGAGTTTGTCAGCTTCACCAATCTTATCATCAAGATGATGTGATAGATCACTTTGAAATGATAACCTCAAATGAAAATAGCAAAAGATTATATCTTAACGATTTGAGGTGTCCATCCTAGTTCTGGAGCTAGCTGATCTAGGGTTTATTAGAGAAACCCTAATTTTCAAAACTTGGAATCTTTCAGATCTGATTGGATAGAAATATATATCTCTTGAAATGGAGTTGTCTATTGTACTCCTTTTCTAAAAATAGTGGAGGGAAGCTCCCGAAACAGGAAGCCCTAGTTTTCCAATTTCTTCTTCAGAAATGCTTGTTATTATTTTTGTGGTATATCCGACATTACTACCCCTATGTGTCTGAACTTTATCACTAAGGTAACCTATCATGTCCCTGATCGAACACCATATGTTTCAGAAGAATTGGTCTCACCAATTGGGCCTTATGGTCCTTTTCCCAAGGTGACCTGTTACAGGATTGTTCAGAATGGTGAAGTTGTATGGACATCCACGTATCACTGGTTCATCTTCGGAGCCTTAAAATAGGACCAAAGAAATTACAGTCTGTTTCCTTTCTGTAACATCTTCATAAATATCATTTGGACCTGTGTAGCTCAAGATATAGTGATTCTCCCCAAATGTCCTTCTTTAGGGATGAATTCTGGAAGAGGCTAGAACCCCAACATGGAGTGATCATATTTCCCAGAATATAGTAAATAGGAGGCTGAATATTGGGTAAAGTGTACATAAGGATTTTATATTTGGCCTCTGCAATTTTCAGCTCTTGATCCATCTCCAATCCCGGGATATAGCGAATGTACCCAAACCTAGCAGTTTTAGTATTTAGGGTATTTCTTGCTTGGGGTCAAACTAGGGTTTGACTTTTTCGGAGTTTCACCCAACCAAAATTTTTGATCCAGGTCTCTAAACTTCGATTCAAGTGAGGAGAGAAAGCCTATTCTAGGCTCACTCAAAAATTCCTCTTCTCCAAGAATCCCTAATTTCTTGCACCAAAACTGAAAATGCTCGAAATCGAATTCCGCTTTGACAGAAAGATGCGCCCTTCAAAGAAGAGTCAGCCTAGCATACTTTTGTGGATGGATTGTGGAGAGAGACCAAAAAAATAAGAAACCCTAGCTTCTGCAGCTGCACAATGTCTTCTTCACAGGTTAGCTCTGGTACAATGTTAGATTTTTATCATTCAAGCTAGCATTATGATCTTAGCATCTTTAACTGAGAGAATAACATGCACAACAATAAAACACAAGCACAACACAAGAGACAGGAGACACGAAGAATTTTCCTCGGGGAAACCATAAAGGATAAAACCCCGTGACTTCCTCAGAGATAGAATTAGCACCAAAGGTGAAACCCAAAAACATAAAGATGATCTCTTTGACAGAAACAGTCTCTCTCTTCTCCCAACAAATTCTCTCTCTCACTCATGCGCCCTAATGACTGAGTGTGTGTGTGATAAATAGAGAGGCTCACTCTGTATTTCTATTCTTTCATTCACTTGAAACCCACTCCAACATGTTGGCCTCACTTAAAAATTACTTACTAGAGCCACCATCTCTAGGAGTGTCTAATAACCCTAGTGCCCCACCACTTGTGGGGACTTTTCATCCTCCGACCAATAGGAGGGTAACACAATGGTGGGGACTATTGCCCTGACTTACAATGCCTAAACTAGGGTCAAATTCACTAAGATAGTCTAATAACCTTAGGGCCCCATAACTGTGGGGACTTATAACCCTTGACCAATAGGAGGGTTACCCACAATGGCTTGACATGACTTTCACATTATAGAAACTTCCCGGAATAAACACTGGGGTATGACATGACTCAAGTACATGAAAAATACATCCCGGAATAAACATCGGGTTACAATACATAAGAAATACGGATGAATACATTTCGAAGTTACAAATACATCAACATGATGAAGGATGGACGTGAACTAAGAATTACACGACAATGTAGAATAACCTAATTTATTAATCCTTTTTAAGATGAAGTACTCTATGATGTGGCACCACTTTCCATAGCCAATGTCATGTTCAGAAAACCTTACCTATGGGATCAACATGGTACATATATGTCACGGCCTTAGAAGGTGATTGTCAAAATTCAGAATCAATGGTATGACATACCAAAGAGACAACCCACATCAACGATTGCTATTATAACTGCCAAACAAACAAAGAAGCTTATCAATCATACTCAGAAGTTCCCAAAATTTATGTAAACCCTCAGCATTCTAGGAAGATTGCAGCAACAAGTCAAACCACTGACCAGTGCAGTGCCTGGAAACAATAACAGATTGGCCACATTCTTGAGGAATACCATAACATATTTCAAGATCCAAATGGAGTACCTTTGCATTGTAAGGTAAAACACTCGGTTGAACTTGTTCCTGGTTCTTCATTACCTAACACATCTCTTTACCAAATACCAATTCCAGAGAATGAAGAGATTCACAGACAAATCTAGGATTTGATCCACAAAGGTCACATCCTCCCCAACTCCTCTCCTTATGGAAGTCCGGTCATGCTAGTTTCAAAAAATTATGGGAATTGGCACATATGCATCAAATATCAGGCTCTCAACAAAATTTTAGTATATAACAAATACCCTATTCCAATGATAGACAAACTTATCGATATTTTGAAAGGTGTTAAGTTTTTTACGAATGTCGACCTTAAGTCGAGATATCATCAAATTCCAATCGATTCCACTGATGTATCAAGAACATATTTCCGAACCAAGGAAGGATTGTTTGAATGGTTAGTCATGACTTTCAACTTAATCAATGCACCTGCAACCTTCATGAGATATATGGACGACCTTCTATGACCTTTAATAGGCAAGTGCGTCATTGTGTATCTCGATGATATTTTGATTTTCGGTAGATCATGGGAAGAACATGTCAGAAAGCTTTCACAATTCTTCGACACTCTCCAACAACATCGACTATATCTGAACATGGACAAATTCTCATTTGCAATGACCGACATAAAAATTTTGGGGTATGTAATTGACTTTGCAGGCATTCATGTTGGCCTAGACAAAGTACAGATCCTCAAAGATTGTCCCATTCCTCAAAACATTCATGAACTAAGAATTTTTCATGGTTTGGTGAATTTCTATCGATGGTTCATACTTGGCTTCAGCCACATTACATGGCATTTGAATCAGTTGACTAAAGGAAATGGGAAAATTGGCTTCAATTGGACACCAACAAAACAACAAGCTTTTGAACAACAACAAAAAAAGATTTATACTGCACCAGTACTTGTGTTACATTATTTGCATCAACCCTCAAGTGGATTATTTACTTGCAACAATTTCAGTTGGTAATTAAGTATCGAAAAGGAAAATCCAATGTTGCAACCGATTGTCTCAACCGATCACCCTTTACTCTATTATTTATAGTGATTCCATATGTAGGGTTACAACACCACTACTTATCCACAATTTTATTTTGTATACTGTGAGTTCTCTGCAATTTATCGACATCTTCAAACCTACATGATGTCTAGTACCGACTATTTCCTAAAGGAAACCTTGCTATACAATCTTGTACAAATTTGTGTACCAACCGATGAGCATTGAAAACAACTCATTTGGGATGCACACTACAGCAAGACTGTGGGACATTTTGGAGTTGCAAAAAAACTTGTTATCCTCCAAAAGTATTTTTACTAAACTTCATTCAAATATGAAGTCAATAAGTACATTTGATCGTCTGTATTTTGTGGCATTGCTAAACCGTCAAATCAATGACAATTACTGTACACAACCCTTCCAGTTCCTAGTCGATCATGATGGGATATCCTACTACCAAAAGTTAGCATGCCGTGATATTAGTAGTAGTTGGAAGATTTTCCAAGATGCCTATACTTATACCGTGCAAGAAGACTACGACAGCACAACACACTACTCATCTCTTCTTTGAACAGGTGTGGAAACATTATTGCCTCCCAATGACCATTATTTCTAATACAGATTCTAGATTTTTCATCACCTTTTTGAAAAGTATCTGGAAACAACTCGATACAAGACTTTTTTTGTCGACAACCTTCCATTCAGAGACAAATGGATAAATGAAATTTCTAAATCTTCGCACGTACAATCAAAATCATCCTTGAACATGGGATGATAGCCTTCCATATATATAGCACAATTGCAGTCATGGTCAACATAGTACTATGGGTGTTGGACTAGGAAAAATGCATAAGGAATAACCTAAAGGGCAAGCAAAAGAAGAAAAGTGAGCACACAGTAGGATAAAAAGTAGTCAAAGGATGGAAAGGAGGTGCAGAAGAGAGGAAGTTGTGATGCAGATCAGTGCGACAAAGGAAAAAGCATACCTAAAGAGGCAGGTAGAAGAGTAAAGGATGGGCAGAGGTAGGTCAAGAAGTATTGCAGGAGCTCGAGTCGGTGGAATACTAAAGGATAGTTTTGCTGCTAGTTATGACCTATACAGGAAAACTGAAAGACATTTCCGCAGCTAGTTAAGGCCTATGATCAATGAAATGCAGGATGTTCGCGGCTAGTATGGCCTCTCATCAATGTAATAGAATATATTTTGTGGCTATTTATGTCTCTAATAAATGAGTTGTACTTAGTTGACCCCGCGCGGTCTTGTAAATTCTATAAGAGGAACTTGTTCTATATAAGGGTTAGCTTTAAGAAAGAGTTTCAAATTAGCTTCATTAAGAGTTGGTAAGAGTAGGAGTATTGTGAGATATCAAAGAGTAGTTTGATAGTAGAAGGTTGTTGAGTCACGGATCTGGAGATGAGTGCACATACTATTTTGTAAGAGTTAATCTGCAATTGTGTGTGCAGAGAGTAAAGTTGAAGAGTTGATCTAGGCTATTTGTGGATCAATAGGAGTAGATAGAAGAATAAACTAGAAAGCATGAGAGAAAGAATATTCTGATCCAAAAAGACATATCTTAAAACAATCTGTAAGTCGCAGACTAGAAGGTGCTACCTATATTTCTCATACCAGATGAAGACCACCTTGGTGGTTTTTCCCATATGGGTTTCTATGTTATTTCATGTGTTAACGAATGATTAAATCTTGTGTTGAATGTTTATTCTCTCGCATTATTTATGTTTATTGTTTGAATGAATATCACAATACTGATAATTAGTGAATGGATGGATATCTAAGCATTGTCGAGCATTGTGTATTATTTCATGTTTAAACACTGTTAAGTCATGATATAAGTCACATCACATTCACTTACTTTAAAGGAATCAGCTATGTCAGACTATTGCACCAACTTTCAAGTTGTTAGGGACAAGGTTATGCCACATGTCTGTTGTGCTTCACTATTGCACCACTGTCGAGTGATAAAGACTCCAACCCTCCATCTCTGTCGAGGTCCTTGGCTGCGTGCCAAGGGATTATAATCCCTCTCCAACTATAGAAACATGATTTTGGAAGTTACAGATTCAGATATCTCAGGTGAGATTGCGCCTGCTTCGTAGGTGTTGCCGACTGAGTTTTCTCCATTGGGTCGATGTCTTTGGGTGTTTTGTTGGTTTTGTGTTCTTGTTGAACCTAGTTCATGAGAGTGAGGAAAATTAGGCCAACAAATGGTTCCGTTGTTGGGACCTTAATCATTTGAGTCGAGGGATATCATTGTTGCATCCGATAAAGAAGGAAATAGAGGATTAGTTGGAGTCTAAGACACTAGCATTTGTGCAAGAATAAAGTGCGAGGCCGTGGTTGAGTGTAGAAAACTAGTTAGAAATATACATATACTCTGATATTCATGAGATATTCTTTACAGAGTTTCCTCTTATGTTGCATGAGTGGTTGTCAAGATTCGCAACTCGACAAATAAATTTCCAAAGAAGAGAGTTGGTCAGTTGGAGTGACCACTTGATCCACGAGATAACCATTGTAAGTAAACCCATATCTAGAGCTGTTGATTTTTGGGTCGATAGTATTTTGAAAGGGTATATTACTGATTTTGCAGTAGAAACGATAACCTCATATAGTGAGGTTGAAATAATTTTTTTCCAAGGACTGCGAAGAAGGTAATTATTTTTTTATAAATACATGGATACAGATGCTCGTCTATGAGAAGGGTATCTTGCAGTTGAGTAGTTGAGATGCATATCCAGAGGAGGGGATAGTCGTAGATGACCTATAAGGAAAATGGGATATGGTGAGCTAAAATGTTCCCAGGAAGCAAATAACTTGAACTAGAAGTTGGATTCCTAAGGAGTGGAAGGAGATTCAGGTCAAGAAAAAGAAGAAATACAGTAGGAGGAAGAGGGACTCCTAGTCTATTCGAAGAGAGTGAGTACGAAGTTGAGTTGCGGCTAGACAAAGACTCTTGTGATGAACAGAGATACTATAGGAGTAGAAGAATCCAAAGAATCTACAGAGACACCAAGATCAAGTTGCAACTACATCACATAAGGAGTATCGCCAAAGGTAATGTCTAGAGCCTCATCTACTGAAAGAGCTGTTAATATTGATAGTGATAGTACAACGACTAGAACGCAAGAGGGTACACCACCATTAAATTATTGATTAGATAAAACTGACGCGAACTCAATTACTGGGGAATATATTATATTACCGAAATTCAATGGGAATGGAGTAGAATATCTGTAGCAACATTGGTTCCTTTGCGAAGTTGTTTGGATGGTTCGCCAATTTTATAGTGCGATCATAAGAAAAGTGCAGATGATCACAACTCTGAGGGGTCGTGCACTGGACTGGTTTATGATTTTTTTTGTAGTTCCAGTAGGAACCCCATAGAATATCCTTGATGAGATCCGACTCGCAATGATTTGTGAGTTTAGAAAACCTAAATCTGAGTTAGAGTGCATCACTGAGATCAAGGAGATAAAGAAGTTACCGACAGAACACATATGGAATTTTTATCAGTGGCTTAAATATTTGCTGGCCAAAGTTAGTTTCCATATGTCGGATGTACAATATAAGGAGTGGTTTATCGCTACACTATTAGCACACATTTGAGATCCTTTGATGCCATAGAATATTGTGTCACATATGGAAGCACTAGAACTAGCGATGAAGCTGGAATCCTCATTGATCAAAGATGGTGATGCAAGAATGATGTAGATTCAGTTGTATTTGGATAATCTAACCATGCAGCTTCAGGACATCAAAAAGGGTAAATAAGCATGTGAGGACCTATGGTACACAATATGTCGAATGGATGGATACACCAAGGATAATTGTCCATCATACATGAACTATATCTCGTCGGGTGCACCAAATCCATTGAGTACCCACAGGATACCCTGGTGCTGAATATGCCATACTAGAGGGCATCGTGATGAAGAGTTCCTATACCTACAAAATATTGTAAGTACCCTAGCCAACCTATTCTATAAATTTTGCAAATCAGTAGGGCATGATAAGAAGGATTGCAGAGCATGTCATCTCCTAAAGGAGAAGACAATAGACACCTACTTGATGAAGAACGATGGGAAGGTTTAGGCTGAACAAGTGAAAGCACACTACCCACCTATGAATTTCCCACAAAATAAGTATCGAAGCTAGTATCAACAACAGTATGTGCCAAAAAATTAGTACCCACCACAGTAGCCACACCCTCAGGGAAGGGGGCATGGAAACTTCAAAGGTAGAGGAGGAGGAGGATTTGGCAGAGCAAGAGGTTAGGTTACATGCTATAACCATGGAAAACTTGAACATTATTCTAGATATTTTCAGGAACTTGGAAAGACATGTTCTTACTGCAAAGCACATGACCATAATATGGAGCGATGTCCGGTTGATTGCGAAGTGGAAAGCTAGAAATGTTGTAGGTCCTAACCCTATGTAGAATTTGAATCAGAATCCAAATACTACCCTAAATGTTTATATTATTGTTGTTGAGCCAAGAGATTCTAGTGTTTTGTTGCAACAAGAGGATTTGTTGTGACTGAAGCTGATCAAGATATACCACAAGAATAACTACAACCGTAGGTGCGACCCATAGCGCAGAATAAAGTACCATTCAGCGTTCAAAAGCGTAAGAAAATATTTTTAGAAGTGCGACCATAGTTCTTGTATCAAGAAAAAAATATCGACATCAACCATTTTACAATAATCAACCCATAGTTACCCATATTTGACATTAATTAAATCATTTTTTTCTTATTCCTAGACTCCTAGATTCCCTCTCTATGCTAGTTGACTTCCACATGTTCCTAGAAGTAAATACTTGCTAAATTGGGTCATGGAGCACTTTGAATTCATCCTGGAAATATATTTATCAAGTATGCTTTATTCCTGGTTCCTTAAAGCGCATATATGCTTTTTTCTGAAAGCTTCCTTGCTTTACAACAATTTTAAGGCATAAAGGAAAAGCTAGTCTAGGGGAACTTGCCTTGTTTCTTGAACACATCATCCTCCTTCCTTTTATCCAAAAAAAGCATGAGAGAGTTTTCTTTCCACCACTTATTATCTTTCCCACTTGCTTTAGCTAATTCGTGAGGATCTTCATAGATTTGGAAAGTCCGTTTGGGGGATTTGACTTGATTTAGTAAGCCTTCTTTTTGACCAATTCGAATAGAAACCTGGTTATTTTGAATCTCTCATGTAATTATATATTTGAGAAAACTATTACTTCATATGGTTGGATTATGTACAATTATTCAATACAGGATTAAGTTATGCTCCAATTTCAGTCTCCTTTTGTGTGAATTTCGCATGTTTGATTAGCAATTTTGTGAGTGTAGTGTGATCTATCACTTTGGTTCAATTTCCACATGGTATAAAATCCTTTTTAAATCAATTTCTCTGCTTCCAAATTTTTATTGCAGGTTCAACATCACTGAATGGGAGCACATTTTCCTAACTGAATGGCACAGGAGCTGAGATATGGAC
Organism: Pseudotsuga menziesii; assembly: GCA_001517045.1. Taxonomy (NCBI): domain Eukaryota; kingdom Viridiplantae; phylum Streptophyta; class Pinopsida; order Pinales; family Pinaceae; genus Pseudotsuga; species Pseudotsuga menziesii. The sequence goes on along the minus strand of LPNX011005006.1, from coordinate 329,186 downwards.
CAATCTCAAAGGATCATCTTGAATCCATTCAATTTATTCGAATTGAAAGTTGAGATGGATATATTGTTGAGAGACAAATATCTCTACAAGGTTACGATGGCTACTGAAGCAGAGCCCAATGCAGCTATAGAGAAAATAAAATGGCACAACAGGAGGGATGACACCTATGGCCTTTTCTATCTGAGTATTTCAAGAGACCTCCTCTTTCATCTTGATTCATTGAAATATCCTAATGAGGTGTGGGATAATATTGAAGAGATTTTTGGAAAGACAGATGATATTAGAGAACATCAAATTGAGAATTATTTGATCTCCTTGAGTCCCAATAGATTCAAATCATTGCAACTCTATTTTACCAAGTTTAAGGCCCTTATTTTGTAGTTAAAAAATGTGGGATTGAAAAGAATGAGGAGAAACTATTTTGACTATTCTCTCAAAGATTCCTCCAAACTATTTAGTGTTTGTTTCAACCTTCTATGCCACTAAATTGACAGCACAAACCTAGAATATGCCTAATCTTGTTGAGTTCATGGAATCCCTCACCCAGGAGCAAGATGAATTGGTGATGATGGGCACCATCAAACCTTCCAAATACCAAGGTTTGGTTTCTATAGATTTTAAGGTGGATTCAAAAAGAAAGAAAAAAGATAAAAAGACACCTCATCAAAAGAGATACAAGGCAAAGTATCAAGAGGAGTCCTCAGGATCTAAGAAGAACAAAGGAGAAATGAGCAAGTGCGCATACTGCAGTAAGGGCTATCATCTTGAGAGATATTGTATGAAAAATAAAATGGACATATTGTATGAAAAATAAAATGGACATGCTGACCCAACTCCTAGAGAAGAACAACATTTCCCTTCCTGATTTCTTAAAGAAGAGGGAAGGAGGATCAAATTCATAAGACAAGGAGAGAGTACATGCCTTGGTTGCTGGCACCTCAAGCTCACCTAGCTTCATCATTGATTCTAGAGCTTCTAGAAATATGGTTTCAACAAGGGAGATGTTTTCCTCTCTTGACATGTCGAAAGGTCCACCAATAGTTTTGGGAGATAACTCTCTTCGTGACAATATGGGAAAGAGTAGGATTTATATTAACCATGGTAATTTCAATAATGTGTTGTGTGTTCCAGGTCTTGCCTCTAATATATTGTCAGTGTATCAGATGACTCACACAGGGTCTCCAAATAAATTCATCTTCTTCCCCAATGAAGTTGAAATCACCGAGATTTCTAATGGTAAAGTTATAGCAAAAGGTGTTGTTGATCACACTTCGAAGGTACACAAGTTTTCCCATTTTCTACCATAATCAAACCCCTCTGCACTTCTTGCTCATGCTAATGAAGCAAGAAACATTTGGAATGAAATGTTTGGCCATATTAACTACAATTATCTTTATAATTTTAGTGACAAATAAATGGTCATTGGGTTACCAAATATTAAGTTTTCTAAGGGAGTCTGTCAAGGTTGTATCCTAGGAAAACACCCAGAGCACGTGTATGAGAGAGCTAGTCATGAGAGAACCTTTGCACCTCTTGAGTTGATCCACAGTGAAATTGCTGGTCCATTCCCTCATATATCCATGAGTGAAGCAAAATATAAAATCACCTTCATAGATTCCTTTTCCAGGTATTGTTGGGTTTACTTCCTAAAGCATAAGTATGAAGTCTTTGACCTCTTCAAATTCTTTAGAGCCTTGGTTGAAAACTAGTTTCGGAGGAAACTGAAGATCCTTAGATATGAAAATGGTGGTGAGTATGTCAAGTCTGAGTTCATCTAGTATTGTAAATATGCAGGTATCTATATGCATCATTCTATTCCTTACACACCAGAACAAAATGGTGTTGCTGAGAGAAAGAACAGATCACTGAAGGAGATGGAAAATTGCATGATGGAGGCTAAAAATTTGCCACCAAAGTTTTGGGACGAGGCTATAAAATGTGAATCCTATATTCAGAATAGGGTTCCACATAATAATATTGATGGTATTACTCCTTTCAAATCTTGGAGTGGGCACAAGCAAGATCTGATCCATTTCATGATTTTTGGCTCAAAGGTTTGGGCTAGAATTCCAACTGAAAAGAGGAAGGATTTGCAACCCCAAAGCTAAGAGTGCATATTTTTTGGGTATTCTAATATTCAAAAGGGTAAAATATGATCAAATTTATCACTAAAAAATCCTTCATTTAAAGAAGTGTTCAGCTCGAAGAAGAGCCTCTAGCAGTAGTTGAAGTTGGAGAGTCCACTTCACCACCACAGCCATTGATTGTAAGCGAAGAGACTAATGAGTTTTATGATTCTGATATGTCTGATAATGATGAATTAATTGTATATCCTAACATCCCTACAAGACCAAATTCAGAATAAAGGACCATTCATGCAGCTGGGGAACAAGCTGGAAATCCTAATGACACTAGGAGGACTAGATCTCAATTTGAGAGTGCCCTTTGTGTGAAAGATCCACTCTTTGCTGAGAAGTGTTATTTGATGGTAGATTCTGATACATAGACACATGAATATGTAGCACATGATATTATATGTAAAAAAACCATGAAATAATAATTCATCTCGCTCACGAAGAACAACACATGGGAACTGGTTGATCCCCCCTCAGGGAGAAAGCTAGTGAAGTGTAAGTTGGTCTTTAAAACTAAGTTTTCTGTTGATGGTTCACCTTTGAATATAAGGAAATATTGGTAGCAAATGGATACTCTCAGGTACATGGTATTTATTACAATGAGACCTTTGCACCAGTGGTAAAGATGGGCTCCATAAGGCTATCTCTAACCATTGCAGCTTCAAAGCAATGGGAGGTACATCACATGGATGTGAAGTGTGCCTTTCTGAATGGAAATCTGAATGAATATATTTATATGCAGAAACCAAAAGGTTTTGTATCTAATCCATATTTAGTGTGCAGGTTAAAGAAATCATTGTATGCGCTCAAGCAAGCCCCCAGTGCTTGGTATGCCAAGTTTGATGGCTTTCTGCTGTCACTGAGTTTCTTTCGATGCAAGTCTAATACTAATATCTATTTGAAGTTGATTCATGGTTCTTTAATGATTTTTTTTCTATGTGGATGATCTACTGATTACAGGAAGTTCAAATAAAGAGATTGCCTCCTTGAATGATGCAATGAACCATTCCTTTTCTATGACAGATTTGGGATTGTTGAGCCAATTCTTGGGTCTTGAAATTGCTCAATCCCAACATGGAATCAAGGTTCATCAGTCAAAGTATGCTTCATATTTTCTCACCAAGTTCAGCATGAAATATTTCAAGCCAAGCAAGACTCCCTTCCTTTCAAGAGTTAATCTTGAAGAAGCAGGTTCTTCTCCTATGGTAAATAATACACTGTATAGGCAAACTAGCTTTTCCTTTATGCCTTAAAATTGCTATAAAGAAAGGAAGGTTTCATAAAAAGAAGATATCCACTTTAAGGAACTAGGAATAAATAAGACTTGCTAAATATGTTTCTAGGATGATTCCAAAGAGCTCCCTGGCCCATTTTAGCAAGTATTGACTTCTAGGAACATGTGGAAGTCAACTAGCACAGAGAGGGAATCTAGGAATCTAGGAATAAGACAGAAATGATTTAATTAATGTCAAATATGGGTAACTATGGGTTGATTATTCTAACACCCCTCCCTAATCCTGACTCTATGAGTAAATATCAAAAAATTATAGGGCCTAGCAACAAGGCTTATTCACCTTTTTACATACTGCATGTCCATACAACCAAGGAAAGAGGAAACAACCCAGTGGACAAGAAACAAAATTTTGGAAATTTTGTTATCAATCATTCTTCACCACATGATCAAAAACCCCTAGCAGTGATATGAGATTACTGAAGGTCTTCTCATAGAATACTTTGGCAAAGATATCTACTACTTGTTCTGAAGATGCGCAGTAGAGTAGAGAAATGGTACCATCATGCACAAGCTCCCTGATATAGTGCATATGGATCTCAATGTGATTGGTTATTTTTCTTTGAACTGGATCAGTGGAGATTCGAATGGTGATTTTATTATCACAATAGATGACTATTGAAAAATCTGATTCGAAGGCACATTCTCCAAGTATCCTTTGCAACCATAAACATTTAGTAGATGCATTTACAAATCCTCTATACTCTGCCTCTATAGATGAGAATGATATGGCACTCTGCTTCTTACTTGACCAGTTGATTGGTCCTTCTGCAAGCATGAACACATATCATGAGGTAGAATTTTGAACTATGTTGTCACCTACCCAATCACTGTCAGTCAATCCAACTATCTCTAAGTCATATTTGATTTGTTCAGTTTGTATAATTCATTCCTATTGTTGGTCTTCTCTGGGCAGACCTGGGTTTCCTTTATTACACCAACAAAACCCCTAGCTCACTGGCCCTTTCGGCAACAGACCGCAGAACGGCCTGAAGTCTCACCCGAAGTGATCCTAGATGGGGTGGCTGAAGAATTAGGTTTCCTCAACCAGGTTCTGTAGCATCCTAGGTTCTCTTGACTCTAATTACCTAGCTAAATCTCTTAGCAAGGGTTGTTTCTCTCTTCCTAGCTGACTCTGCTATGGGAATTACTCTTATCGCATCGCAGCTTCTAAGACGATGCGCAATCTTTCTATTCTGCTCAACTCTTAACCTGCGACATTGCACACCGCAGCTCCCCCCGACAGTGCGGTATCGCCTTTCTATGCCGCGATACTCCCTATAGTAAGACTCAATATGCTCATCAGCTATCAAGGTCTAGAGGCTTCCTCCCTGGGTATAATAGCTTAGTTAACCTTCATTCGGGTGTTAAACAAATTTTCTTAATCTCCGACAGTTTAACACGCTTAACATCACTTACACTCAACTCGCTGAACTAAATATACAGAAGTCACTTAACAATGTAGTTGTTAGCTGTCATGAATCAAGCACTGATAAACTCATATACAGAATACTCAACACATTCAACTCGCATTAAACCTTCTATGTTACTATAAACTAAAGGACAGCATACATACATTCATTAACTGATAAGCAAAGTTCATGTAACAGATAACAGATAGCAAAAAAGTAAACGCAATCACATGAAACAGTCGCACAACACACGGATGTTACATGGTTCACTTCCAAGAGGGAAGCTACCTCCATAGGAACTGTGTTTGTATTATATCTTGAGAGAGTAGACACAGTTCCGCTGCAACCTCTTATGCAGCCTGAGATCTTTTGGGAAACTCCACGCACATAGCCGAGAGCCCTTCTCTTAGATCTCTTCTCTTCCTATAATGCTTTCTTCTTACAATATACCCTTCCTCTCTCTCTCAATACCTATGGATTGTTACATTCATGCTCAAGGAGCCAGCTACTGATTACAGTAAGATAACTATAGACTAAACAACGAAACTAGAGCTCGACTCTTCCTCAATGTCTCACAATATTGACGAAAACTAGTCACAACCTGACTGACCAACCAACTGACTAACTATCTAACTAAGTATTCATAATAAAAAATACATGCTTAAATAGGTGGCTTGAAGGTCTCACTGTGATACAAAACTATGGGCCTATCCCAACAATAACCCAAAACCCTAACTATGACAATCGGCCTATCTGTACTTTAAACTGCCCCTTTCTGGTCACACCGCAGCTTCCTGCAGTCTTCCATGTTTTTTGGTGCTGATCATGGGTATGGGTGCCACTTCCTCGGTCTCTCCCCTTATATCCTTTATCTTTTATACCTCGGACCATTGGTTCTTCTCCATTTATGAGGGTAGCTAATCCCTCCTGTCGTCACCGCTGCCTTAAATGCAGTGGTTGAGCTCTCTTCTCGGCTGCTTCAAGTACTATTTCCTTTGACTTCCTTGTTCCGACCGCCATGATTTCTGGCCCCCGATCCATGGTAGTAAATGCACTACAGCATCATACCTTTATTGCTAACTTATCGGCATCGCCAAAACTATCTTTCCTCCAAAAATTGTCCATCTTCTACCAAAAATAACAGCTTTTCCTGTAGCTGCGGGGCCCTGCTCCAACATCTATTCACTGCATCAATAATTTGGACTCTTTGTTTGATGATATAAATGGAACAACAATTCTAACATGGTATCATATCCATTCAAGTGAGCTTCATGTCTGCTTACTCTCCATTGAACACCAGATGCAGCTGGGTTTCCACAGAAGTCCCGCAAGGAGTGCCTTGGTTCCTCTGAATTTATTCAGAGTGGAGGTGCGGGCATGATGGACCATGATGAAACGATTGATTCTAACATATTTAAAATATTTTTTGTTTTGTAGGTATATTTTTCAAGTTCAACTTCCTATGGATTCGAGATTATCGGTTCCTCTTCTTACTCCATCCACAAGATATTCAGAATGGAAGTTAAAGATGAATGTATCTCTAAAGAGACAGGGTCTCTACGAGGTATCTACGGGACTTGGTAAAGAGTCTTATAAATATGAGAATGACTGGATAAATGATGGTGATAGAGATTTTGGAAGAATAGGTCTTCCTGTTTCTCCTAGCTTACACTTCCTTATTGATTCTGCAGAACACCCAAAGGATCTATGGACAAAACGGGATAGAACCTTTGGGAAGCACAATGAGGATTATTATAGAAATTTGGGGAGCACATTCAGAAACACAATATTTATTTATTCAAAATTCTCATCCTCTACTCTCTCTGATGAATTTTTTCAAGATAAAGAAGAAGCAGAATGTTCCACACAGTCAATTCGAACTGAAGAAAGTCTCCTTGGAGTGACTGCTTCTCCTGCTGCTCTGAAAGTTTATGAGATATCTGATATCTCATGTTCTCATATGGATGATCCAGAAGAATACATTCAAATATATGTTATTGAATAAAAAATATCCTTCCATTCTGTGCAAAAATTCTCCAATGATTCTTCTACTATAAATTATGTGCATAGTTTACTAGTGATTACTCCGGGAAAGGGAGAGGAATTTGATTTATTTGTCTATAATGATTTTTTTGGTGTGAATATAAGTAATTATTTGGATATTTTGGAAATAATATCATATTTTAGGATTAATCCATTCACTATCATTTATCTATATCTTCCAACAAATTCCTACATGATTTCATGCACCAATACTCAGAATTTTGAAGAAGGAGAAAATTGTGTATCTATCATCTCGGTGGAGCACATCCTTGGATCCGATATGCCTATTTGGATATGATATGATATTATTTGGATATGATATTATATTATTTGGTTTAATATTTCAGTTTCATGAGCTTCCAGTGTTTCTTGTAGATGGTCTCATCAATTTTGGTGTGAAAAATCAAGTACCAAAAGTCTCTTTCAAAATTATTGCTAGGGAATTGATGTCAGTTTTCTCTCATAAGTTTGCTGATATTATATTTTGTGAATATTTTTATATTTTGAAATAATATCATATTGTAGGAGTGATCCATCCATTCTTATTTATATAAAGCTTCCACCAAATTCCTACATGATTGCATGCAAAAATACTCAAGGTTTTGAAGAAGGAGAAAATTGTGCATCTACCATCTCCATAGAGCACACTCTTGTATCTGATATGAAACTATTTGTATCTGATATGATCTTATTTTTATCTGATATGATATTACTTGGTTCATGTGTTAATTTTTGAGATCTTCCATTGATGCTTGTATATGGTCTCATCAAATTTGGTGTGAAAAATCATGTACCGCAATTCTCCTTCGAAGTTGTTGCTAGTTATTTGATGTTAGTATTCTTTTATGAGTTTGTTGATATTGTGTTTTAAGGATATATGAATATTTTGGAAATAATATCAGATTTGAGGAGTGATCCATTCTCTCTCTTTGAACTTGATATTCTAGGAAATTCCTACATGATTGCATGCACTAATATTCAGAATTTTGAAGAAGTAGAAAATTGTGAATCTACCATCTCGGTGGAGCAAACTTTTTGATATGATATGAAATTATTTGGATTTTATATGATCTTATTTGGATCTGATATGATATTATTTGGTTCAATTTTTAAGTTCCAAGAGTCTTCAGTCATGCTTGTAGCTGGTTTCATCAATTTTGGTGTGGAAAATCAAGTACCGCAAGTCTTCTTCAAACTTGTTGTTGGGGATTTTATGTTAGTTTCCTCTTTTGAGTTTGATGATATTATATTTTGTGAATAATTGGTTATTTATGAAGCTATATAATATTATGGATCTCAATCATTCACTCTCCACATCCCTAGGGATTCTCTACCTATATATTTGATCACATGCTCATCTCCTCACGAAACTACTAAAGATGGAGACATTCTGCATTCGCCTGGACACTTTCTACTAACACTTGGGGATGATTTTACCTCAAATGGTTTGATGTTAAAGGCTGCAATTTATATCATTTTTTTGGGTGTTCCTCACATGGTTCTAATTATCAATCATTTTTTCTCTCTTACAAGTTGATTTCAGTTGCTCTACATGGGTCTCGTTTTAATCTTCAAGTTGTCTATATTCATGATCTAGTTGAGCACATTCTACTTCTTCCAAAGAGGAATATTTGTATAGAAACAATCATTTTGTTTGGATTCATAGGTTCACATGCACAGATTTAGGGTTTTGCTACATAGAAGAACCAAAATACTACTTTGTTGTTGCATAGTGCTACAAATTGCAGCAAAATATTTTGCAAGTTTTTAACTCGTATTTCTTGATTACGGCTTATCTTGAGGGGAGGGGGTTCCCATTAGGTTTTACCCTATTTCTATGGTTCTATTAAGAAGCATTTTTATATTTTAGATTATATACAGGTGACTTATGTCCTTGTTTCCAAGGCCCATAGTTTTCCAAGTTAGGATTCAGGGGGGGTGTTAGGATTTATAATCCTCCCTTGACCAAAATATCTATTAGATTATTTTAGCCTAACTTAGGAGTTTCATTTAATTATTTGGGTCCACTTGGACTAATGGGGCCACATGTACCATTTACTAGAGTTTGGGGAACACCGATAGAGGACAACTGCCACTGACTACACTAACATGCATTAATGTAGGAGCCTCCTAGGACAATACCTACATTTTACGAGCCAATGAGAGTTCTGACACCAACCTCCTTCAGTCAGTTGGAGTTGGAAATAGTTGATCTTAGTTATTTTCTAGTTACTTTCAGTTAGATCACAATCAGCTCAGTTAGCGCAAGTTAGACATGACCGCATCTGGATAAGGTGCTTTTCCTCACCTACCACTTCAGTTATACTGAGTTAACTGATTATAACTGATTGTGTGACTTTATTAGACATCTGGAGTTAACCACTTGGACTCTGATAGTGAGTTATACATATTTAGTTATCCATGCAGTGAGATACAGTAACATCTAGTTGGTAGATTCAAATTCATCCCCAATGATTTGAATTCTTTCCTATGTAATGAAGATAATACTATAATTCTCTAAGCAATACTTGTCTGTTTCCTATGAGATTTGATTTGTTCAGTTTGTATAATTCATTCCTATTTACTGCATCAATAATTTAGATACTGTGCTTGATGATATAAATGGCACAACAATTCTAACACACATTTGGACTACTTAGACTAGAGATATATCAATGAAACCTTGTTTGTCCACTTTTGGACTCATTTTCCATCTTTTATGGAGTCATTGCACCCCTCTCTGAGGTATTTATTTTATTTCCATGATTTAAGGAGATGGAGTGCATCCTCTTAATGATTTTGTAAACCTATGTATTAATGGTCCACTACTTGCCAACTATTCACCCCATGCACCCACTTCATGGATGTGTTCACACCTATTTGATTATCGTAACCTACGTTTTGTACCTATGATTCATTGCAACTCATTATGGCACCACCTTTGGTCCCTCATATTCATTGACCCTCATTATGGTCCAATATATGGTTTACACTTGGCTCTATGTCATTGATGCATGAATTGGATCAATCTACGCCTACCATTTGTGAACTAATCATATGCTTTGTTGGGCCCATTGTATTTTTTCCCATGATATTTACCCAAGGTATTGCATGTGATAATGTCTATATATTGTACTGGTTTTTTCTCAATAAGCACACTAATGGAAATAATAATTTAGATAGGTTTCTCTAGTTTATGTCTCAAATTCTTCTATCATTTTATGTTATCTATAGAATAATTATAAGTAAGAATTGATAATGAATCTATATCTAGGTGGTTTGCACATGAATCAGAACTTTGGTTGTGATGTTGTGCAAGATAAATATCACACCTTCTTATCCAATTTTATTTAGGATCCTTTTTATTTCTCACCACTCTATTAGAACTTAGAATATATTCTCATTTCTCTGAAAGTTCCTCCCCAATGTTCTCTCTAAAAATAATAGCATAGATGTTGTAGTCTCTAGTAATAAATGAAGGAAACAACATTGTTTAGGGATTAGGAAATGAAGGAACACACATGGACCAACCATATACAACATTGTAATCTATGCTTGTAGTCTATTTTTAAGTTATATTTTATGTTCAATGCTGAAATTAGAGTGCATGCAAATGATATTTCTAGTATTATACGACGACACATTATTCTAGGACTGAGGTTCTCTATTATAGGGAAATTTTGTGTGTATATTTGGAACACTTCCATAGAATATGATAGGGCTTCATCATTGATTCAATTAAATAGGGTGCAGTAGTAGAGGTGACCCTATTTTTTTATTCATTCAGTTTACTTGCAAGTTTGTGCATTGTTTTCATTCTTCCTTGAGTTCAATGAAAAAAACAGAGATGATTTTTCGATTGTTGAAATTTCTTATTAGACTCTTTTATTATTTTAAAGTTGTGATTTATTATTAGCTATTGTTATCACTTTACATTTAATGTTTTTTTTTTCATATCTAGGAATGATCTAGTTCGTTCCCATGTGCACGATGGGGAAAAAAATTGAATGAATGAGTTGAGCTCTCTTATGGTGGAAGCATAGAAAAAGAACAACTAAATAAGGAAATACAATATATCGATAGAAAGTATGCGCACAGAAAATATGCAAGAATTCGAACCAAACACTTATTTTCAATGAAAGATGGATCAATATGACTGATTGAATTCCTCAAGTGTATTGATTGATGTATACTACAATAGTGTGCATGTTTATATAGAATTCTAAGACACTTGGGTGACTACCTATTATGTTTAGTTGCAAAAGAAGTTATAATGATTCAAAAGTTCAACCGTCACAGACGATTAGAATATAGAGATATAATATTTCGATGTTCGATGGAAGTCAATGTCGACAATGCATGTGGAGATGTTGTATGTCGAGTTGTTTGTGTTGAGGCTCAGACTTTTCTAAGACAATGTTTAACCTATTGAAGCAGTCGAAGTAGTCGAATTGCTAGACATTGTCGAAGTTCGAAAACATGCCAACTACTAGTTGGATCATTTCTCCTTCCTTAAGAAAAATGCTATCCATTGTGTATTCTTTCAGGTGAGGAAGCTTGTTGGTTATTTCAATAGTAGAGTACCATTTTCCTTGTGCAGGGATATGTCCATATTTATCCATTTGAAACAAGGGAATGGAGTTCCTCCTGGTACGGTGTTTGCGTCATCCCACAATGGTATCGTAAATGGGAGGTTCCTAAACATCTAGATGAATGTCTTTGAGTTATGTTGTTTGCAAGTCATTTTATTGCAACAATGGTGTATGGTATGGTCGAAGTAGATCTACATTAAAGATTGGATGTAGGACAAGGAGTGTAGGAATGTTGAGCTGAAAAGTGTTTTCTCCAATCTGTTTAATGATTCTATATGGACCATATCACAAATATTTCAACTTTATATATGGTCCAGTGAAGCGCTCCTTCTTTAGATGTAACTAGACATGATCCCCAATTTGGAATGAAAGAGAAATACGATGCTTATCGTGTTGGGACTTATCTTTTTCATTAGCTCATTGCAACATTCATGTGCTTTCTTCTGGATGTTGTAGATTTGATCTCTGAACTTTAATTCTTTCTCAAATTATTGTCCTTCGAAGTTGGTTTCATTCAATTGTGTCGAGGAACTAATCAATTTGATATGCGTCGAGGGTTCAAATCTATTACAGATCTCAAATGGACTCTTTCCCCTAGAACTATGTTGAGAACGATTGTAGCTCTATTGTTTTTATGGAAGGTTGTCATCCCATGTTCGACTATGCTTGTGGTTGTACATGCGAAGCAGTTGCACTACCAAAAAATTTAAAACTTACGTATGTCCTTCTGTCTATAGATGAAAGGCTGTTGACAAAGAAAGTATCATGTCAAGCTGTTGCTAGAGAGTTTTCCAAAATGTGTTGAAAAATACAACATCTCTATCGAAAGTAATGGTCGTTGAGAGGCCATAATGTTTCCACACATGTTCGAAGAAGAGCTCAGCAGTTTGTTCTGCTATCATATTCTTATTACATGGTATGAGTATAGCCATTTTGGAAAATGGGTCGTCTACTACTAAGATCACGTCATGCTGATGTGTAGTAGTAGGATATCCTGTCAAGTATTCCATAGAAATAAATTCCCATGGTCGACTAGGAACGGGAATGGGTGTGTACATTCCTTGTCATCTATTCGACAATTTAACAATGGCACAACCTACACATGATCAAATGTACTTGTTGATTCCATATTTAAGTGAAGTCAAATAAAAATACTTTTGGAGGATAACAAGTGTTTTTGTGACTCCAAAATGTCTTGTAGTCTTGCTATAGTGTGTATCCCAAATGAGCTTCTGTCGGTGCTCATCAATCTGTAGATAAAATTGTCCAAGATTGTATAGCAAGGTGTCCTTTAGGAAGTAGTCAGTAGTAGACAATGATTCAGCCTAAATTTGTCGATAAATTGTAGAGAAGTCACAGTCTACCAAATAAAATTATGGCCAAGTAATGGTGTAATAACCTTGCATACTCATCACTGTAGAAAATAGAGTAATGGGTGGTAGGTTGACACAATCAGTTACGGCATTGGATTTTCCTTTCCGATATTTAATTACAAACTGAAATTATTGCAGGTAATTAATCCACTTGATTTTTCGAGTTGTTTGTAGTTTCGACTGGGATGAGGAAAACTGTAAAGGATTATGGTCAGTAAGAATGACAATTTCATTGCCAAGAATGTAGCGTCTCCATTACTTAAGAGCTTGCACAATGGCATACAGTTCTTTTTCATATGTGAAAATACTTCCCAACAGTGTCATTTCAAGTTTCAAAATAAAACATAGCTGGGTGATCTGACTTAGTGATCACTCCACTGAGGGAATAGTCCGATGCGTCTGTCTCAATCTAAAAGGGATGATGCAAATTAGGTAATGCAAGAACTGGCGCAGTACAAATCTTGTTTTTTAGTTGTTCAAAATCTTGTTCTTGTGTTGATGTTCATTTGAAGATATTTTTCCTATTTCCCTTATTCAACTGATTAAAAGGCCATGCATTGCGACTGAAGCCGAGTAAGAACCGTCGGTAGAAATTCACAAAACCAAGAAAACTTTTCAATTCATGAATGTTTTGAGGAATGGGCCAATATTTAAGGATATGTACTTTTTCTAGGTTGACAAGAATTCCTATGAAGTCAATTACATTCCCCAAATATTTGATGTTGGTCATCACAAGTGAGCATTTTTCCATGTTCATATATAGTCGATCTTGTTGGAGAGTGTCGAAGACTTGTCGAAGTTGTCTCACATGTTATTACCATGATCGACTAAAAATCATGATATTATAGAGATAGACGATGACACACTTTTTGATGAAGGGTCAAAGAAGGTTATCCATATATCTCATGAAGGTTCCATGTGCATTGGTTAAGCTGAAAGGCATGACAAACCATTCAAACAATTGTTCCTTGGTATTGAAAGTCAGTTTCCATACATAGGTGGACTCAATCGGAATTTGATGATATCTTGACTTAAGTTCAAGCTTCGTAAAGAACTTAGCACCATTTATATATTCAATCAGTTCATCTATCCTTAGAAGAGGTTATCTTTTCTTTACCAAAATTTTGTTGAGAGTTTGATAGTCGATGCACATGCACCAGGTCCCATATTTCTTTGGAACTAGGATGACTACACTTCTACAAGGAGAGGCGATGGGGCATATATTACCTTTGTTGATGAAATCCTAGATTTTCCTTAAAATCTCTTCATTCATGAGAATGTATCTTCTATAAACATATGTGTTAGGTAATGAAGAATGAGGAACAATTTCAATGGATTGTTTTACCTGACAATGAAGAGGTACTCCATTCGGCTCTTTAAATACGTTTCATTATTTCTTAAGAATGCGGTCGATCTATTGCAACTATCAGGATTTGCGTTGGTCGATGAGTCGACTTAATTCTACAAATTTCCTAGAATGCTGAGGCTTTATCATAATTAATATGAACTTGTAAGAATGATTAATAAGCTTCTTTGTTTCTTTGTAAGTTATCATAGAAACCGTTGATGCAGGTTTTCGCTTTGGTATGTCATACTATTGATTCCGAATTTTTGAAATCACCTTCTAAGGCCGTGAATGGTACGTACCATGTCGATCCCATAAGTAAGGTTTCCCAAACATGGCATCGACCATGGAAAGAGGTGCCATGTCACAATGTACTTCATCTTCAAAAGGATTAATGAAGTAAGTGAGTATGCATTGGTGAATTACTCTTGGTTACTGACCATCATTCATCCAAGCGATATTGTAAGGATGAGGATGTGGAGTGGTGACAAGAGCTAATTTATTCACAAGATATTCCAAAATGAAGTTCTTCTGGCTACCAAATGATGCACAATAAGAAGTAATGGATCTTTCAAAACCTGTATCTATGTATGGAACAAGCGCTATCATTCGTCCTCATCGACTATAGTCAAGGTTTTCGGAGTGGTCGAAGTCGAAGACAAGAGGGTTGATGCAATTTGATAATATTCTACAAAGGTTCTCTCGAATAAGTCAGATGTCGATAATTTTTCCAAAAATGTATTTAGAGATTTGCATTCTGACATATCATGCCATGTTGAATTGTGATAATCAGACATTTTTCCAGTAGGAGCTTGCTTGTTGCAATCCTTCTTGTCTTTATGAACATTTCTCTGGTGATGATTAGGCTTTGGCAGATTCTACTAAGAAGGGTGTTTAAAATTGTTGGATTTGGATGGTGACTTATTGTCAGGTGTTCAACCTATTGGCTTGTTCACGAAACATGTTTTTCCTTTTTGTTTAGATTCAATCTTACTAGCATAATGAAAAGCATCTGCAAGTGTACTGGAAGTCAGAAACACCATCTCTTGTTGAATGTATGCGGATAATTCACTGACGTACTTCAGGAGAAACAATTTCTCTTCTTCTTGGATGCCAAGTCTAGCCATGAGTCGATAGAACTTGTCGGTGTAACTTTGCACTAACTTGTTTTTCCATTTCCTTAGTTGCTACCACTTCTTTTACTGTTGTTCAAGATACTTGGGTGGGTAGAACTCCTTTTGGATGTGTTCAACAAATTTTACCCACATGTCTATGGGGACGAATTCTTTTTCCATCTTTGTCGATAATTTTTTGACCAACAATGTATGGAGCTTGACATATTTAAGGATGCAATGGTGATCTTTTTTCTTTAGAGTTTTGATTCACGAAGTAGTACGATTCTAGTTGTTGTACCCAATTATCAACGGATTTTGTGTCAATATTTCCTTCAAGTTTTGGTATGTCTAGATTCATTTGAACTTTGAAGGGGATGATTTTATCAGAGTGTCACCACATTGAGGATTCTTTGTAGTTTGAAGCGAATCGTAAGAGAATATCACTGAACTGGGTGAACATTTCGGTCCACTAGTGAGCCAGTGATTTTTCTATGTGTTTGTCTGTCTCATTAGTTTGATTTCTATTGCCTACTTCTTCGACCATCTTTTTTGAATTCGAAGGAAATGTCTGCTTGTATTGTTGAGTTTGCCAGCGTGTTTGAACAGGCATAATTTAAATAGCTTCGATGCAAGTGCTTATGTAGCTTAAGATATGAATCAAGATCAAGCTCTAAATCATGCTCTTGTACCAATGATCCATGACATTCCCAGGTTCATGATGGGGACAACAGTCAAGTGAATGAGTCAAGATTTGTTATGGAGGAATCAGAGAAAAATAACATGTAAAGAAGGAAATACACTATATCAATATAAAGTATGTACACATACAATATGCAAGAATTTGAACCAAACACTTGTTTTCAATGAAAAATGGATCAATATGACTAATTGAATTTATCAAGTCAATTGATTGATGTATACTACAATAGTGTACATGTTTATATAGAATGTTGAGACGCTTTGGTGACCACCCCCTATGTTCAATTACAAAATAAGTTATAACAGTTCATAAGTTCAACTGTCGTAGATGACTAGAAGATAGAGATGTACTATGTTGATGTTCGACACTCATCAATGTTGACAATGCATGTTGAAATGTTGTATGTCGGGTCAGTTTTGTCAAGGTTCGGACTTGTCGAAGATGATATTGAACCTGTCGAAGCAGTCGAAGTAGTCGAAGTGCTAGACTTTGTTGAAGTTTGACAACATGCCAACAACTAGTTGGATTAAGGAAACATAATCAGTTTAAGAGACCCCTCATTTTTTTTCTAGTCTTATTGGTTTAATACTTGCAGGTATCATCACCATTTATTGAACCAAAATGGAATTAGATTCCATTTTCTAAAACCTTCTAGGAATTTGTGTATATATAGTAGGGATTCTTCTAAGGATAGGGATTTGTTGGAAGGTTTCAGGGGTGAGATACATGATATCCTTGCTTAATAAAAGTATTATTCATTATTGATAGGTTTTTCATTAGTTTGGATTTTGTGTAGTATTGGAGTTTTAGCGATAACGGGTCTTGGTATTTAAGATAATCACATGTTCGAGGGAAATCCTAATTTTGTAGCTTGGAAGTGCTTGTTTAAATATCTTTATTAATTCATGACATCCTTTTGATGAGTGGAGATATTGAATTTCCCATATTCACGATAAATAAAAGTATTTTCATACCATACTAAGTATATGATCTATTGTTTACTTTTTCTCTAAGTTGATCTTTGGAATTAGTCTTTGATCCTACTTTGAGGATAAAGCATCTCCACAAGGGGTGACATATAAGAAATGTAATTACATAGTTAAACCTAGTTGATCAAGAAATTTCTTATGAGTTCTATAATTAGGGAAAAGAAACTCAATGCATTGAAATGATACTATTTTTACCTCCATATTTGTATGTAACCCTAGATCATAAAAGGAGGATTTTTTTTAAGGTACCAAGCATCATGAAAAGGTATATTGTGTTGATGTTCCCATTTTATCAGAACGTGTCTAATGCACAGAACCATACTAAGATTCCAGTGTTCTCATTGAGCCTCGAGGATACATTTCAAAAAATGTTTTAGTTCAACAAGGAGAGACGAGTGGACAAATATTGGAGCAAGGGATTGTTATACTCCAATCCCACAATCGAGTCCAAACCCAACATTATGCATGTGTCGTCCCTAGGGTTCCATGACAAGTTTCCGCAAATAATGTTGTATATCATAAAGCACCCTCTAGAGAAGTGATTCTCTATAAATGGGTGTGGAGCCCCTTTTGATTTATGTGATCACATTCAATCAAAACTAACTTAACCCAATTTTTTTTATGCAAACTTAATATACTTATGGAACCAATAGTGCGATAACCTAATTATGAAATTCCTTAATTGTAACTATAAGTATAATAAAGTTTAGGACAAATGCAAAGAAACCTAAAAATGCTTAAAATCATAAAACACACACACAAATTAATCAGTTTCCTTCCCCTACGAAGGAAAAGATCTTCAAACCTTTTTTTAGAATAACAATGATGCAAAATACTTTAATCATTGATATGTAACCTCTAAGAAAAGTGCAAGTATCCCTAAACTTGATGGAGAAATAATAAATGAAAAAAATATTTCTTTAAATATTGATTCATCCAGCTACATGATGTGACCACAAGTTTCCTCAAGGAAACAATTGATCCAAATGCTAGTTGTCCAAAGAAAACATTAACACACTAGAGGGTCATTGCAAGCTAAAGGAAAGAAACATGATATGTGATTGTGATAATAGAAGCATGATTGGTAATAGTAGAAGGAAAGAGAAATGGAAATCACATCTATAGACATTCCTAATGATAGAGGGGTTCCACATATTTATTTTTGGTACAATCCTACCATATCACAATTATGAGAGGTAATTAGGGAGGGGAGCAAAAAAAAAATGAATACAGGGTGTACAATGGATACATTAAGGGAATTATCTCTGATGTCATCCATTACATAGGGCATGTTGCCCCACTTTATAGGGTTAGTTTTAGACACATCTTCCACTACATGCACGAAAAGGAGTTTTTGTCACATAGGATATGTACATGGACCAGTTCATTTCCTACAACAAGAAGGCTAATATCATCATGAGAAACATATTTCCTCTCACATATATTCCTAAGGGAGTTTTCATCTACAATTTCAAGCAACATGTCATGAACCATGGTTAATTTTCCAAAGGTTCAGGAGACTTCGCTATCATCATCATTCACAACCTTGGTAATGACGAATAGAAAGTTAAGTTCTCTTTATTTGTACATATTCAATTTCTTCTATTGCCTCTTTTCAACGGGTGATGATAGAAGATGGTTTCCTAAGAAACAAAACTATCAACCTCTTCAATGCATGGAAATTCAAATATGTCATAAATACACTGATAGTAGTTACCCTTGGAAGTTTTATCACTTAGTGTCATCTCCATGAAGGATAAGCCCAATGTGCTCTCCTTGCTTAGTTGCAAAATTGTCCTTTTTTACTTCTTTAACCATTTTGATATTTAGGATGAATTAGGTTTGGAATAGCAGTCTTTGGTACTTGTGCTTTCAATGAAATTTCTAAATACTTCTTCAATGCTATCTCCAGTAGGTTCTACCAAAGTCCTATATTTCTAGGGCTCTTTGTTTTGGGGTGGAAGATTCTTGAAAACTTTTTCTATCCTCCATGGGGTGGACTTATATTTTCCTATGTTATTGCATCCTTATCAAACACCAGTCTTTTCATAACACCCTACTTGGATTGGCTCCCTTACTCTTAATTTTATTTAACTAGAGGTGTATTCTTTTATCTATGCATCTTTGTGCTAATAGGCTATATGCTTATAGAGGGGAATTTTTCACAATGTCTCTATGTTGATGAAAAAATATGCACTTAAATGGGACATTTTCATAATACATAATTAGAATCCTTTCTTTGCCTCCACATTCCACATTCCATAGTTATATATCCCTAGAGATAATGACTATTTACAAACATTTTGATTATGATAATGAAATGGTAAACGTAGCAAGTGTGCAAAGAGATACTTCATTTCTCCAAGTGAACTGCTAGACAAAATTTAATGCTATGGAGGAAGAAGAGAAAGCTCATATTGTGTAAACATACAAGGATATCCCTTAATGTTAGAGATCAATCTTCTAATATTTCAAATACAAAAGATAAAAAAATCAATGCAGAGTTGAAATCTGAACTCAACACTCACTATTTTGTACCATTCTTGTGATACCCATCAAGAAAACTATTGCGAAATTGTCTTTTTACTGCTAAAATAACTTACCCATGAATATTTCCTTAAATATGTAACACCATTGAAAACATAAACATTTTGAATGCATTTCTTAATAGCTGGAGGGTTTGTTTGTTTGAGAAATGGATGATTCTTCTTGAGTACCATAGGTTCTTTCTTGAGAAATCCATTTTGAGAAAAAAAGGGTAAAATGTTGTCAGCATTGGCATATTTGACATGTTTTTCATTCATAAAATGGGTCTCACCGTCAAACACAGGGCTATCATGTTTCCGGTGACTAGGTAATAAGTCCATATATGAGGCATAATTGTTTTAGTTATCTATGGTTTGATTTCTAATCCTTCCTTTGTAGTTTTATTTGAGTGTTATTGTTTATTTTTCTCTTGGGAAGTGATTTAGGAAGAATGTTCAATAATACTAGTGGGTTTTTCTAAAGGTTAATTTCCATGAGAGCATGAATAAGAATTTTAGGTTTTGGTGTAAGTCTTTAGTGAAGGCTTTAGCCCCTATGGGTCCCATATGATTGCTAACTTGTTGAAGCTACAATCTACCCATTGAAATTTTATAAAAGAATTATAATGCACTTTTTATGATCCAACAGTTGTCCAGACTCTTCATTGTACATGTGGCTATATCTATGCAAAATTATGAGGCTAGACTATATAGAGTTCTAGTTAAAAACTCATGTGCAGAGTGAAATATGAAGATCTTGGTTGACTTTTGGGAAAGAATGCACCTACTTTATAGGCATCTCATAATCAATTTCATAAAACTACATCAAACAAATTACCTTTTCCTTCAAAATATTCCTTAAATCCAACATTACTATTTTTGAATTTTTGGAAAGGAATATTGGAAAATTATTAAATGTCTTGATAATACAATTGTTATGAAAACAAATTCATCCATGTGACCTTTAAAATTGTCCATGCTTACAACTTAGAGGCATTCGGATTTTGGTATTTGAATAAGTCATTATGCAACAGATGGACTTGAGCTATATAATGGGATTGCAAAACAATGTGCATGGGAATCACTCCTGCATGAAAATTTTGAAATCACATAAACATTGAAAAAATAACCATGCAAAGGTATATTATTTCCTAGATATATATAGAAAAGAATGGAATACAACTCTAAGCCACTAAACCTAGTATCATACTTCATTAGAAGAAAATTTAAACATTTAAAAAACAATGTGAATGAAGTAGAGAGAACCCATGTCTTAATAATCCTATGGAGTTGATTCCTCTATTTAGAAATCCTGAAACATATGAAAAGGGATGCTTACATAAATATGTAGGAAATATTAAATGGTTACAAACTTTAAAGTGTTCCTTGATGCTCTCCTACACATGATGCTACAAGAAAATGATGATTGCATCAACATTTTTATGACTGCCCCATGATTTTGAAAGGTGCATTGAGTTTCCTTCTTACTACTTTTTTGTCAATACACGACATGGTGAGATCCAAACTAAATGACCCGCTTTCGCAAATTGTCTTAGAGAATACCCATTCTATCCATAGATCTAACGCTTCTTTACTAAATTTTCAACCCTACTAGAATGCTTATTTATGACGACTGGGATGATGGTTTCTCCCTCAAAAGGGACCAAATTAATTTTATAGATTATATCATGCTTTTTCATGGTTGTAGGTGACTGTTTGATACTAATGCTTCAATACATACCTGAATTTTATGTTTAAGTGTTAATTTACTATTGCTCAAGGCATATAATTGACCCTTTTTTCTAGGGTGCTCATAATGTCCATCAATACACCCAAACCTTCTCTTTAGGGTGGCTATAATTCCCAGAAATTCAATTAGGTACCTTTCACTACTACATAGAGATGAAAGAGTGCTCAAAATGATCAAGAAAACTTCTAATGTGCTCAACATGCTTGATTTTTCTTCTAATAAACCTTATAAATGTAAAATTATCCCTTGAAGAGTGTGATTAAGATCAAACATTGATAGCCATTAAAAATGAGGGTAACACCACCCTTTAAACAAATCTTCGAAACACCCTCGAATGTCATGCAAGTATTTTCAAGGTTATCCCTATAAGATTTGGGGTAACATGGCTTATCATGGATGACCACAACCAATTTTCTCATGTGATTGGTATGGTTAGTGATTATTCTTCATCTTCTCAAGTTGTTTTTGTTTGTCACCTTTACATTATGTTAGTGGAAATATATAGAATCTATATACTTTTTTATACATGCTTGTGGAGGTTGCAATTGTGGTCCCTCTATTTTATATTTGAAATTAAAATATATAAATATATATTTCTTTCATTAAATATATATTTCTTTCATTAATAATTAAAAGAGACTCTATTGAGCATTTATTATAGGATCACATTGGCATATTAATAAGTGTGAATGTTCCTATATTTATATTAATATTTATAACAACTAAACAAAACTTTATTATTAAAAAAAATATTAAGTACATTGACATATTCCTAGAATTTCTCGTCCTCATTTTACATTTTAGTACTTAGATTGTATTAGATGAAATGGTAATGGAATCCATCATTCTCATTGTGCCTCATATATCATGAATACGTCTTATAGAGAACAGAAATGTTAAGGGATAAATCATACGTCTTGTAGAGAATAGAAATTTTAAGGGAAATTTATGCAGGAGTTTAGTTTTAAAGTCCCCTTGACCGAAGGGATTGGAATAGACCACCAATCACCAATGTACTTCATTCCAAGAATTACCTTTGGAGATTTCATTAGATATTTCATTATTATTTTACCAAAATGATTATCCTTCAAAAAACAAAAATCCAGAGTGTACTTCCTGAAACATGTGGTTGTTAGTAGATGGTTGTAGATAATGGTGAAATCTGTTTTTTATAATTGTCTTTCATATGACATAACTTTAGGAGTGTGCAAATACCTTAAAATAATGTGTTTCTAATTTTTTAAATAAATCAATATATTATGCTCTTAACTTTTGTAGAAAACCAAAGATTAAGTTAAACTTAAAAAGGTTTACTATATTGTATTGTTGTGACCCAAGATTAAGTTAAAGTTAAAAAAGTTTTCTATATTCTATTGTTGCACAACTTATACATTGTGGTTTTGCCTCAATGAGATTTGCAATTTTTGTTTGTGAATATGTATGTTTTATGGTATTTCAATGGATAAATATAAATTATTAGTTATACTAAAGGATAAAACTAATAAAAGTCCAATTTATTATGCTATGTAGTATAGACATATAAAAAAACATCTATATTATAATATGAATTGAATTTAGGTTCCATTTTCCAACTCTGTATTACTAGTTCTTATTTTGTGAGTAGATTCAAAAATATTTACGAATAAATATAAGAGATCTAACATGTTGCACAATTATATATGCTTCCCTTTCATTATAGAAGGAACTGTTCTCGCAAGATCTATATGTTCCTCGCAACCTAGTGGTAGACTATCATAAGGCATCTCTGCGTCCAACAAAAGAAGAGAGAGTTGAGTTATCCACATAGTCAACAAAATAAAGCTATTTTATAAGTTATAATTGACTATGAACCTTAAGGTATATTACAAGAATATTACTAAAGGTTACATACAACTAAATAAAATGTTTGAGGAATATAGAATAACAACCTAGAAACATGGAGTTGATGTTAAAAATCCTAAATATATGCACAATAAATATAAAATTCAATTTATTATCAAATGGAATCACTAGATTTGATGAGGGTCCCCTTTTATGTTGCTAACTTAGTAGTTGTGCTACCAAATTTTCCTATCAAACATTCAACCAAGTTGGCATCAATTGCACCAATTTAAAACTAATTTTTTTGCTGCACATTTAACATTAATTCAATGAGCATGACTACATGCTATCATAATTGGTGTATAATATTTACACCAATTATACACATAAATTAATATTTTCTCTTTTATTTTAATTTATAAAACAAAAAAAAATCTTGAATTAAGTTATTCACACAATAATTATTTGGGAATTTGTTATGTTTATGGTGCAAATCCTCATAACTAGGTGGTAATTGTACATGTCCATGTGACAAATAATAGGGTAGCACCACTTTATGGTATTTCCCAACATGGCATTTCTCTTAACATAATGAGGAAAACTCAATTTCTATTAACAAATATAACACCATATTAACACCACAAAATATAAGTGGCTAATACCACCACATTAACAACACAAAATGTAAGTGGTGCTAATAACACCACAAAAATGTAAGTGGTTCCAATACCACCACATTAACACCACAAAATATAAATGGTGCTAACTTGTGGTGTTAAAAGATGGATTTTATTATTATCACTTTGCAAAGAAGCATGTGGGTGAATACATTAAAAAAAATTCCATTATGAAAAACATTGATTTAATTGAGAAGCCCA
The DNA here is from genome assembly GCA_001517045.1 of Pseudotsuga menziesii. NCBI lineage: Eukaryota > Viridiplantae > Streptophyta > Pinopsida > Pinales > Pinaceae > Pseudotsuga > Pseudotsuga menziesii. Next base: position 305,217 of record LPNX011005006.1, on the reverse strand, counting down.
TAGTCTGCTCGGTAATATGATCTACCAATGATACAATGGACAAATAAATTTCTAATTATAATGAAAAATACAAAAAAATAATTTATAATGTACAAGTATTGAGAAAACTCAAATATTTGGTAGTCAAGTGGAAACTAATAGCTAACTCATCCCAATATACAGTCCCTTCCCATCCATAATAAGGCAAATTAAATGAAAATATTTATAGTTTCTATATTGCATTTTAATGGCTCTATTCACAAAATTTATATATGACAATGTTTATGCCTAATTTTAATGTTAACATTATGAAATTAAATTTTAATGAAAATTTAAATTAATTTTATAACAAATTTATAAATCATCATAATTCTAACAACAAATATTTTGAGATTAGGTTTTAATATAAATAGGTAAATATATTTACAATTATTGAATTATAATTTTTTAACCTTTTAAAAACAAAAAGTAGACTAATTTGATATATGAATTGGGTAATAAGAATACAACTTCCATTTTTTTAAAGATGAGAAGGAGAGTAGATTGTTTCTTATGATAGTGGCTTATAGCTCTTAATATGAGTAGCACATCTATGGATTTTGATTTTGATTTTTTAACCTTTTAAAAACAAAAATTAGAATAACTTGATATATGAATTGGATAATAAGAATACAACTTCCATTTTTTAAAGATAGGAAGGAGAATCACTTTTTTCTCATGATACTGGCTTATAACTTTTAATATGAGTAGCACAGCTATGAATTTTGATTTTTAGACTGATTTTCATTAGGAATTGGTAAATTTAATTTACAATTTTTTGTAATTTTTGTTGTTTGTTGAGGAATTGAAAGTGCAGAAATGAAATCACTATTACACGAAAACCTCAAGCACCCACACTTTATAAAATCTAGCAATATTTTTACATATTTTAAAAATTCCTTAAAAATTCATAACCAAAAAACTAATAATAAAAACTATAAAGAAATTCGTCCCTAGTTAGAACTAGTTTATCAATTTATCGTAACGATAAACAATGGACGATCCGAAAAGTTCTGTAATGAGGATTTCAGAAAGTTCGGTATTGCAATTTCCCCAACATTTGTATCAGTTCCTTGTGACTGTGTCGACCCAATCCAATGCGAGTAAGTCCTCTTTTTATTTCAATTTTTCTCGTCAACTAATTCATTATCACGATTTCAGTTTTTAATGGCTTGATATTTGTTTTTGTGTGTGTGTTACTGCTATTAATAATGACAGCAAGAAGGGAAACTCCTTGGGAGTGGAGATCGTTGAAACCAGCTACAACTACAACATGAACATGAGGTGATCAGTTTTGAGTATTATATGTTTTAAAGTTGAAATGTGCAATGAATCTATACCACAGAATTCATCATTTTAATTTGGTTTCTAATTTTGCTTCTGCAGCTTCGGCTTCGACTACCAGATGGAAACTGTGGCTGCTGAGAACGGCTGCAAATGCGGAGCAAGCTCCAAGTACTCCAACGGCTCTAACTGATTATGGAGGATGTACAAGACTTTCTCCAAGTACTCCAAGGCCTGCAACTGATTATGGAGGACGTAAAATACTTGCTACATATTATATATATATCTATAGAAAATAAGTGTTTTGTGATACTGAGGAGTCTGCAGTTGAACTCAGTTGAATCTCAGCATGGTTGAAGATTAACACTTACAATTAGTTTGTAAGTAAACTGTTATTTTAAGGTTGTGATAAATTATAGTTATACAACTGTTATTCAATGTATTGTAAAAAAATAAATAAGTATAAAAGAAGCACCCTCCAATTAATAAAATTACTTGTTTAGTTTTTTCTATTTCTTTATAATCTTGGTGCCCATGATTTAGCTTGGACAACCCTTAATCTCTCAGGAGAGTGGCTGGAAGACAAGTTTTTTTTTATAATCATGGTCGCTATATTGGAATAGCATCAATGTATAGATTTTTATCAATAATATTTGTGAAAATATCTGTCTGCAAGGATTGAAGTTGCTGCCCATAATATTTATTATTTAAATCTGTATATCAAGTAGTTTGAAATCTATATATCAATGCAGCAATCTGTAGATGGAAACCCTTACAAAAGAAAAGAAGCAGAACTTCATTCAATTCTTGGTGTAACTACCGGCGAAAATAAGAAACTGAATTTCATCATGCAAAATGCGGTGTATCTAGAGCTGGAAATCTCTTACCTTACTTGGCCGGAAATCTTATCAGAAATTTCAGGAAGTACTTCTTTGTGGTTGCTGAGATGGGAAAATCTTTGTTTTTACATCACAAAGGGAATTTGCTATCTATCATTATGTAGAATCAAATTAAAAGCTAGAATTGTCAAAATTAAAGCTCGATATTTCATCGATATATCATTATGCATGCTGGAGTTTTGCTATGAAAAATTCTTTTGATACATTTGTCAAATTAATTTGTCATCATCATCATCCTCATCCTCATTATCATCATCATCATCATTATCATTATCATCATCATCAGCATCATCGTCATGGTCATCATCATCATCATCATCATCATCATCCCCATCCTCATCATCATCATCATCATCATAGTCATCATCCACCTCATCTTCATCATCAATGTATGTTGTTTTAGTGTAAATATGAGTCCTGGGATGATACATAGGTTACTCAGATGTAAGCAATCCTGAGAGAGGTTATCTGAATGTAAATAGGAGCTCTGGCATGGTACGCAGGTTATTCAAATGTAATCAGTCTTGAGAAAGATTATCCAAATGTAAATATGAGCCATGGTATGGCACGTAGGTTATTCATATGTAAGAAGTCATGTGGGTTGTCTGAGTGTAAATAGGAGCTTTGGAATTGTACGCAGGTTACTCAGATCACATGAAAATCTAATTTGTGACATTTGAGTTCTATTTACAAAATATAGTATGCATATAATGTTGCTCAATATGCAATATATATGTAAAGAAAGATTGTTGTTTTAATTGATGATAACAACAAAGTCAAGACAACTTACTCTTCTGAACAGTCAGATTTCTTCTTTACTATATGAAGAAGTTAATAAAGTGTAATTTAATATGGATTGTTGTCCAAGTAATTTTGGAGTTGTGGTCTAGGAAGGATCCCTCACTAGTTGCTGAGGTTACGCGACATTTGGATTGTCCAGTAATTTGACTTCAGGAGATCTTTGATTCGGGAGTTTGGACACCCAGAATGCATTTTGACTTAACAACTTAGAAGTTACCTTAATCTCTGCCACTCCTCCTTCCCTTACTGAAGCTTTGGAGTTTCTTCTTTCACCCTTTGATAGAGGCACGCACTTTAAGGCCCTTGTATTTAGAAATGTATGCTTGGAGTTAGGCAGAGCCGTGTAGCCCAATAGCAAAAGCTGTGTAGCCAACTGTCATCAAGTAAAGGAAATATATAAAAGAAGGTGTGTTATCTGCTCAATATGTATCCTCTTCCTTTCATGTGCTTTTCGATACACGGGCGGCGATAGGATTGATTGAACCAGGGATGGGCAAGGGGGAAATATTGAATTACACATATGGAAGCTAGCTAGGGGATGCCTTGCCTTACCTTACCGCAACTCAGGAATTCTACCTTTACGAGGGTGATGAGACAGCACGATGGAGTACATGCAAAAATATGAATATGTAGAGAAGAAAATAGAAATCCATTTCAGAAGTTGTTTATTTTATATTATTATGTCAATCAAGTTTTTTAAATTGTAGTGTTAAGAGGGTGTAAAGTTTTCTAAATTGTAGTGTTCAGAGGGTGTGTTGAAGATTAACACTTACAATTAGTTTGTAAGTAAACGGTTATGTTACGGTTGTGATAAATTATAGTTATACAACTGTTATTCAATGTATTGTAATGAAATAAATAAGTTCTAGCTTCAGTATGAAAGAAGCACCCTCCAATTAATAAAATTACTTGTTTAGTTTTTCCTATTTCTTTATAATCTTGGTACCCATGATTTCTTAACAAGCATGTTATTATTTGTTGTTGTTGTTCTACCTGTGTAACAATCTTGTATCGTCTTTTTAATATATTATTAACTGTGTTATTTTATTGTAATTTGACTTCATGTATCATATTCTTAATATTTTATTTACTGTGTTGCTTTATTGTAATTTGACTTTGATTAATGAGAATCATATTATATATATATATAATTTTAAAAACATAAATTTATTTTTTTTATAATTAATTTTATATACAAAAATTTAATATTTTTCTATACTTTAATTTTTGTTTTGTTTTAATATTCTACAGAGGAAAAGCGTGGTCAAAATATGAAGTGTTTCTTTCAAAGTATATTAGTGACTCCTGTACCACTGGGTTCTTAATAAATGTTTTGGTTCATTCTTTATAAAGAGCACTTTAGTCATTTAGATCAATGAAATAACCTTCTTATATTTTATAAGGGTGGATTTTAAACTTTTTTTTTTATATAACAATAATACTCATACTTGTGTCCTATATATATTTTTATATATATGTATTTTGTAAATATTAAACTATTTTTGTTATTTTCAATAAAGGTAAGTTTCTAAGTAATCTTGTTATTAGTCTGAGTCGACAATTCCTCAGTAATCTTGTCTTTGCATGTCGGTCATTCCCGATATAGTTACTGGTTCGCGCACATCTTGTTTTCCCGAGTTCTTCCAAATTATCCAGCATTGTTGAGTACCTCGTGTTGGTTGACGGGGGATTCCTTAATGCCTCCTTCTAGCGGATTCCATTCCATCAACTTCAGATCATCTATTATGGAATAGGAGTCTAGAGTCCATTGAGTGCCTTGAGACTTTCATTCATCAGTGGTAGGTTCTCTCACCTTTGACAGTTTTTGGAATACATTAATGTCCCTTGATCGATGGATTTTTTCAAGTGTTCGACCTCAACACATCTATTCACACTTGTTAGATTGCAGTATGTACCTTTATTCCCATTATCATTATCGGTCCGATATCTTGCGTTTGTTAACGGTATACATCAATGACGGGTAATCAGACGATGGTCCATCATCTTCGACCTTAACACCTTTATTCAGGTGATGGGATATGTACTCATAGCGGTTTGCATAGAAGACCTCCGAGCTTGGTGGAATTCCACATGTATTACCTCTTTGATGGTGCTAGTATTTATGAGATGTCACCTCTCATGACCAGATTCCATTCTATTATCAAATATCTTCATCCATTATGGAGATCTTGTTCACTATATATTGTATGTAGCGATGACCACATGTGACATATGTCTATTATTCCTATTCATGGCCATTGTACTCTTATGTATTCGGGACTACTACATGTATATTTGCAGTCACATGGTAGGATTTATCATTGTATTGTACCGATGAGTGGTTTGTTATTCCACCTCGGCCTTCATTACTCCATTTGTCAGATGGATATAATGTAATTTGGCCATCATGTTACCCCTCTGACCTCATTCATGAAGGGGTATTTGTTATAGCTCATTTTACCACACTTGGTATATCACGCCTTTAAGGCTTTCCATGTCACTGTGTAGACTCTTTGGAGCCCCCTTGCTGGAATTATACTTTGATGATCCAAGAAAGTCTTTAAAAAAACACATGTTTGTTGGTATACGTGACTTTTAAACTAATATCTGCGTGTACATGCAACTTTCTCCACTGTAGTCCGCTCCATAGTAAGACCTGCAAGTCATAAGCCCATGGTACCATATATTAGTAAAGTTATAATAATAATGAAAAATATAAAATTCAATTTGTAAAGTATTGACAATTTGGTAGTCAACTCAAAACTAATAGCTAGTGAATGCTAACTCATCCCTATATACAGTGCCTTGTGCATGCATAATAAGGCATATTAAATGCAAAGATTATGGAGGAAGTAAAAGACTTGCTCCAAGTACTCCAAGGCCTACAACTGATTATGGAGGAAGTAAAAGACTTGCTACATATTATATATATATATAGAGAGAGAGAGAAAATAAGTGTTTTGTGATCCCGAGGAGTCTGCACTTGACTAATTACATCTCAGTTCAATGTGTCACGTGGCTGCTCAACATGTTATTCTCTGTTGTTGATGATGTTCTACCTGTGTAACAATCTTGTATCGTCTTTTAATATATTATTAACTGTGTTATTTTATTGTAATTTGACTTGATGTATCATCTTCTTAATATTTTATTAAATGTATTGCTTTATTGTAATTTGACTTGTGATTAATGAGAATCATATTATATATATATAATTTTAAAAACATAAATTTAATTTTTTTATAATTAATTTTATATACAAAAAATTTAATATTATTCTATATTTTAATATTTTTTTGTTGTTTTAATATTCCACACATGAAAAACCTGGTCAAAATAGGAAGAGTTTCTTTCAAGTATATTAGTGACTCCTTTACCACTTGGTTCTTAATAAATGTTTTAGTTCATTCTTTATAAAGAGCACTTTAGTCATTTAGATCAATGAAATAACCTTCTTATAATATTTTATAAGGGTGGATTTTCAACTTTTTATTTTATATAACAATAATACTCGTACTTGTGTCCTATATATATTTTTGTATATATGCATTTTGTAAATATTAAACTATTTCTGTTATTTTCAATAAAAGTAAGTTTTTAAGTTTGTAAATATGCATTTTCTTATTTTTGTTATTTTCAATAGATTCCATAACAATAATTATGTGTTTATCTTAACAAATCTCAATCCAAGTTTATTTTTAAAAAGTTAACTTAATGCTTAAACTTGTATTTAACAATTTTAACTTAATAATATTTATAGTGTTTTTACTAGGTTGAGATTGTTGCTCAACAATTACACATTCACAATTACCCATCTCCTATGTGCAAAGGAATTTATAGTTTTGTACAATTAATTATTAATTTTAGAGAATATGCTTCTAATCACTACAAAATAAATTTGTACACTATTCTCAAGAATGAATTTCATACTTTTTAATTTTTTCAACCAAATTAAAAATAGTAATTATTCCAATATTTGGTATTTTCTTATGTGTCTTGATTTGGAAATTCATTCTTGTTTATATTATTTGAATTTGCATTAATTATATAACAAAAAAAATATAAAACCAAGATTCAAAATTATTAGGAAATGACCTCAATTATCATTGGATATGATCTTATTCTAGTTTCACTTATATTAATAACTAACTAATAGTTTAATTGCTAAAATTAGACCAGCATAGATTCATCTAAAATGGGATCTACCAAGCACCCTGAAGGATCAAATCTTTGAAGATGCAAGCCCTTTTTGACACTCCAAATGTGTAATCCGATGCTTATTGTTTTAGCTTATCTATTTTATGTTGTTTTATATATATGCAATTCTAAATAACTTAAATTTAATTTAATCCAACAATTTATTTTCAATATTATTTTATTACTTTTTATAAAAGAAACTGGTCAACTCTAGGATGAGCACCAAAGGAGTTACACATCTCTTCCCTAGTGGGTTGTAGAATGCACCTCTTCATCCCAATTAAATAGTATTTTTTTTTCTGTATTCTGATATAAATACTCTTATCTCTCTGTTCAGAATGTTATTAGGTCTAAAGGAAAATAAATATCATGTATTATTGATCAATAATAAAGAAACAGTGCCATTTCCTCACCTCCTTGTTCTAAACTCTTATAACATTGATAGATTTGAATGTCTATGTAAAGTATTGATTATTTATGAATGAAGGGACTGTAATTAAAGCATATTAAGGGTTTTATATTCAATAAATGATAATTTGTATCCATTGGGTCAAATCTCATAGCAAATGGAGCAAACTACATCTCATTTCCCCAAGGGTCCAAAAGTAGTGTTTTATATCTGATTGAAAGAAGTGATAACAGCCATGGGAGTTCGATTGGTTCTGCATATAAATCTATGATAATGTATTCTACACATACCCTGATTCAATTTGAGAATTCGAGTGATTTTATGCACATTTGGGAAGCCATTCCGGCAATTACCTAGGGGGGATTTGAGCCCCAAAATTGCTAGTTAAAGCATCTATCTTATTCAAAATTGAATATAGAATTGCATAAGTAATTGGAATGCCTTAATACACCCATGAAAATAATAATTAATTTATTATATCACTCATACACCTTCTAGTACAACTCAATATCATTTGGATCTATTTGGAGTCATCTACCATTGGGGGTTGGAACCTCAAAATTACTAGTAAATTCATGGAGTTCCCTTGGATACCTATTCAACCCAAAAAACACATATGATGATTCAAATATACCTTAATTAATGTTCAATAATAAATACAAGTATCATACCAACCATTAGTGAAGGTTTTACAGTGTTGTGAAGATTTTTTTTCCACGAACCAGGGGGGATTTCCACCTCCCAACATTACTAGTCTTGTCCCGAAACTTATTCCCTTTCTAATTGAAGACCATGGTTGGGTATATTGGTTTATTATATGTCTGATAGATGTTCTAATATTCCCCATCACCCCTCAGGAGTTTCCTCACCAAGTTTGAAAGCAAGTGGAGGAATTTTGGATCAATTGAATCCATATAACTAGAGTTGTAAGAAGATGAATTTGAGTACATTGTGAAAGAATTGAAAAGTTGGCCATTTTGATAAAATTTACAAAAAGAGGACATTACATCAGGAAAATATGAGTCTATTCCATACTTGATATTTTTTATCTATTGATGTAGTCCTTGAAGAGATATTTCTAACGATGTATCATGTGCGTCAAACGGAGGTAGTAGGCCAAAGTCACGACCCCGAGAAATTGATGTACCAAGTTACCCAACGAGGCCCATGTTCTGGTGTTTCACCTCCTAGGGTTAGGTTTTTTGATGTGTAGGGTTTCCATTGTTTCTCAATAATATATTGGCCTTCGAGCCTCATTGTAGCACAGAGTTCAGAGGCATGTAGCCGACACATCTCTTCTTAGAGATAAGTTACCAACACTCTAGCTAGTTTATTTCCATCCTGTATGCAAACAAGTTTCAGTTCTTTGATTAATGAAATGAATTATTATTTCCACTACATATTTTTTTTTATGGTTATTTGTGTATTCTCATGCATTCCTGCATAAATCCGTATCAATTCCGAGGAAGAGGAGGAGGCTTCGGAGGAGGAGGATGAGGTCACAGATCAATATAGCGTTACAATTGTGGGGTATTTGGGCACTATCAGAGAGAATTCCCACACTTGTAATGTTCATGTACATATTTCATGATGATCGATCATCCTGTTGAAAATTTCCACAATTAATCACAAGACAGAAGGATGGGAACGTTCCTCAGTTGCAGAGACCGAACCAGGTCCAGACTTAGAATCAGTTGTGAAACCAGAACTAGTTGCAGAACTAGAATCAAGTTCCAATCCAAAATCATATTGTGAATCAACATATGAACCCCCATTGAACCAAAATTTGGTGTTGACTCAGAATCCCCCAATGAACCAGAATTAAGGGCCGACGGTAGCGACGATCTCAACGAAGCCCAAATGAATAGATGTTAACGTTGTCGTTGTCACCCATGTAGGAGCCACAATAGAAGAGGATGGACCCTACCCATAGAGTCGACTGGCTTGACAAAATAAGGAGCCATTCGATATCACAACTGAAAAGGAAACATTTGTTGAAGCTCGTGATGCGATCAAGAGAAATCTTGGTAATTCACCTCTCTATGAAATGTCTCTCGCTTTTGATTATACAATAGAAGAAGGACCATTACGGCAACATGGTACCTTGCAACACTTATTTGAGAGTTGTTTGTCACTAACAAGAGACCCAAACACTTTGGATGAATATGAAAATTTGTTACGATGCCCACGTAAGGAGTCCGCGGTGAATTCTTTACATAAGAAAAATACAATAAAGGAGATGCGTATGAATATTAATATTGGTAACTATGAATTCGACTCAATCATTCTAGAACTAGGGTCGGACATAAATATCCTAACAAAGCAAACATGGGAAAATATGGGGCAACTGACATTGGGATGGCCCCATGTGAAGCTATTATTAGCTAATTAGGAGAAGGTGCAACCAATTGGACGGGAATATAACCTGGTCGTCGATGTTGAAGGTATGAGGACTCATGCTAATTTCGACATGATTGAAGTTTTTAATGGTGAAGGCTTCTGCCCTACACTGCTAGGGATTAAATGGGCCAACGATAGCATGGAAGTCATTAAATTCAAAAAGTGGATGATGACCTTTGAGAACCAAGATATTAGGGTCATCGTGCCTATGGATCTTGATGAAGGAAAGCGATACATTAAACTAGTAAAAGATGAAGTTGTCAAGGGGTGGGATCATGCCTACAATATCTTTGAAGATTATATTCACCCCACTATTGATAGAGAACTCGGTTGGCACAGCACTAGTTCTGCGTCTTCTGATTCCAAGGATGCGCTAGAAAATTGGCAAAATCACATGGATGAGGTATCTTTTAGGAAGTGTAGTTTGATCACATAGTCACTATGCCATGTCGCAAATGAGATTGTAGAATTACCATTTTATGAAGGGCTTCCTAAACTTTATGCGTTCTTAATGGAATTTGAAGACAAGGTCTTGAAACCATAGCGATTGATAGCACTGGATGAAGCACTGAAGGATACTCCAGCACACTGGTGGGAAACTCATAAAAAGACAATTACTGGATGGGCCCAGTGTCGACGCTTGATGAAATTTCACTTCGGTAGTGCAGAGGCATACCACGCTGGGAGGTATGATGGAAGGAATGACCCTAGCATCCATTTGATGGAATGCCAAACACTGTGGGCATCACAACCAAAGGATGAATGGGTCCATGCCTTTATTCATACCATGGATGAAATACCAAGATCCTGGTATGTATTAGTGGAGCAGCAAAGAGACATAACCACTTGGGAGGAGCTGACGGTTTGCTTTGCGCAAACCTTTCGTTTTTCATACGCTAACCCTAATGTTAACAATGCACTTCATATTATTCGGGATGTGGTTCTAAAACTTGTACCAGTTGCATACCCTATGGATCCACATGCACAATGCCATGTGCAATCCATGATGGAATGTTACAATGTGTCTGGAAAACCTAAAGATGACAATGAGCTAAAAAATATTAATATTTCTGACACAGAAGGAAGTAGGGATGTCGCAGAACCAGATTTACCAACTAATCCAATAAATCAACCATTGAAGATCCAGATAGTTAATATTGGGACAGAGGAGAACCCAAAATTCGCTAGTGTTGGGGACTATTAGGAAGAGGAGACCATGGAAAAAATCACAGATCTATTGCATGAGTTGCAGTATCTATTTCTCACAAATTTCTCAGAAATGAAGGGAATACTTGGTGACCTACGAGAAATGAAAATCCCATTAAAACTAGATACAAAACCGGTGCGACAGATACCGTATCGCTTGAATCCATGATAAAAAGAAAGAGTCAAGGATGACCTTGAACGGATGTTGGATGCTAGGATTATTGATCTTGTAGAAGAGTTAGAATGGATTAGTCCCATGGTAGTCCAAGATAAGAAAATAGGTGAAGTTTGGATTTGCGTCGACTTAAGAAAACCAAATGATGGCTGTATGCATGACCTATTTCCATCCCTATTTACAAATGAAGTACTTGAAGGAGTAGGTAGTCAATAAATGTACTCTTTCATAGATGGATTTTTCGGTTATCACTATATCAAATTCATGAAGGAATATCGACATAAGACAACATTTGTTATAGAATGGGGCTACTTCCAATATACGGTGATGCCTTTTGGGATGAAGAATGAACCTACAATATTTTCTCGAGTTGTTGTCGTGAAGTTTAAATATTTCATTCAGAAGTTCCTATAGTTGTATATGGATGATTGAACAATGTATGGCCTAATCAAAAATAATTTCGAAAACCTTCACCTAATGCTGGAAAGGTGTCGACAACATCAAATCACGCTAAACTTTAAGAAGTGCATTTTTTGCACACCATTTGGGATACTGTTGGGTCACATTGTGTGCAAGAAAGGATTACTGGTTGATCCTGCAAAGATATCACTCATTTTGAGCTTTCCCCCACTGGCCAGTGTCAAGATGATTCAGGAAACACTCGGCCACACTGAGTACTATAAAAAATTTAATAAAGGATATGTTGTGATCACTATTCCCATGGAGAAACTATTGAAGAAATATGTTGTATTTATTTGGAGTCCCGAGTGTCAAGGAATCTTTGACACGCTGAAGGACAATATGGCCTTGGTGTATCTATTAGTATTCTTAGATTGGAACAAGCAGTTCCACATTATTGTCGATGCATCTTGTTGGAGTAGGGTCCCGCAGCTACAGAAGAAGCTGCTAGTTTTGGCGGAAAGAGGACAAGGCAGAGCTACGATGCCGTAGCACGTTTCCAGCTGGAGAGCAGAGCCGGAAACCATGACTTTTGGGATAGAAGAGTCAAGAAGGCAACGGTATCATAAAGAAGAAGGAGCAACGAGGCTCAAGCATTGAAGGCGAAGGACAGGAAGAGAAGCGGTGCATAGTACCCATGGTCAGTGCCGGGAAGCATGGAAGACTGCAGAGAGCTGTGGTGTGATGGGAAGCGGCTACCTCAAGGACAGAGAGGACCGACTGTCATTAATTTGGGTATGCGGTTACTGTTGGGACAGGCCCACAGTGTTGTAATGGCGAGACCTTTGGGCCGCCTATAAAAGCATATATTTTGTATTGTAAAGGGTTGGTCGGTTGGTTAGTTAGTTAGCTAATCAGTCAGTTAGCCAGTGGGTTGGCTCATAGGATTGAGTCGTTGGTTGTTCAGTTGATTATTTTTGTAGTTCAGGAATCAATCAGACAGACTGTGCTGTAACGATCCAGATACCTAGCTTGTCTATGAGTCATTTTAGTCTGTATGTAACCATCCACAGAGAGGAAGAGAGGGAAGGATATATTGAAGAAAGGCAATATAGAGATAGAAATAGACCAGAGATCTAGAAGAGATCTCGCACTGCATAGGCGGTGCAATAGACTGTGCTGACTTCCCTCAAGATATATAATAGAAGCACAGTTTGGTGGACGTAACTCCCATCCTGGGGGCGAACCACGTTAAATCTGCGTGTTATGTGTTGTGTGAATGTGGTTGTATTTGTTTATCGTTACTGGTTATTATGCACATGATGTTAGTTGCAGTAAGTGAATGTATGTAAGGCTCAGTTCATGAGAATGCAAGAGGATAGAGATAAGTCAAAGTATTTTAGTAAGCTGTTTAAGGACTCCTTTACGTCTGTTTCTAACGACCATTTAATCACAATAGAACTTCTGCAAAGTAGAGTTTCGCACACCGGCACAGTCAACGCTAAGAGTTCAAAGTCATAGTGGTAGGATATCGCAGAGAGGCGATATCGCACCAGCAGAGGAGCTGTGGTGCGGGATAATGCAAGCTGAGGACTTAGCGTTGGGGAGAGGGTTGGTGTTCCATGGTGCGCAGAGGTGCAATAGGGCTGGAGGTATTGTGAGAAAGTGGAAGTTGTGCGACAAGGGAAGAGATTGTGCGACTTGCGCGTGGATAAGAATCGCACGGCTAAAAGTGGTGCGAGTAGAAGGGGACGTGCGATGCATAGAAATAGCTGACCTTGGGGTTCACAGGAGTAAGAAAAGGAACGTAGGATGCGCAAAACCTGGTCCAAGACACTTGAGTCTTGGCCAACCCATTAGATTCACTTCGGGTGAGACTTCAGATCACTTCGCGGTCTGTTGCCGAAAGGGCCAGTGATTTTGGGGTGTTGTTGATTAATTATAGTAAACCCGGGTCTGCCCATGCAATCAACACATCTTTTATTGCACTTGGGGTAGTACTCACACATCCAGGATGGTCCATGTGCTGCAGAAATTCAGGCACTACCAGTTAGAAGGCCACTTCAAGATGTTTACTGACCATTATGTTTTGAAGTATCTAGTCAAGAAGCCTATGTTGGGGGGAAGATATGTTTCTGGCTACTTCTCTTCCAGGATTTTGATTTTGAAATTGTTGTAAAGCCAAGTCGCTTCAATGTTGGACCTGATCAATTATCCAGAATCGATACAAGTGAAGGGCCTACCAATATTGAAGAAGGATTGCCTGATTCATAGATATTTTGAGTTGACATGGAAGATGAATACTATGCTCCAATACTTCAGTTTTTGGCAATAGGAGTTACACTAGAATATCTTTCCACTAGTCAAAAGAAACAATAGGTAATTAAAGCTTTTGATTATCAATTGATTGTTGGACACCTGTATAACCTGGGACCAGATGAAATCTTGCGGTGATGTTTCCTACCACAAGAATAGGAGCAAATTTTGGAAGAAACACATGCCATAGTTGTTAGTGGACACTACATGGGTCATGCTACTGCAAGAAAGGTGCTCCACGTAGGGCTATGTTGGCCCGCCCTAAAGAAATCATTTATCCATATAAATAAACATTCTAATAACATATGCCTTCTTTATATATTTTGAAATATTTTAATATATTAATGTATTAAAAATTGAGTAATAATTTGTGCTATACCTTTAATTTGACAACAAAATTAATTCCCCAGGGATCATCCTTGTCCCCAATTTTGCTCAATATTTATCTGAGCAACGAATTAAATGATCTATTTGTTGAACGATTGCCAAAAGGTGCTAAATATGCACGCTACTTAGATGACCTTATAATTAATTGGGCTGTCATATGAATCTTATGCAGAAGATGTGTTATATAACGTTAAGTCTATCCTTCGCTCTATTGGTTTTTTGTTTGTAAAATAGTTTTATAGCATAATGTCTTTGTTTCATTCCAAACTAATTGAGAAATTGTTATAAATAGTGTATTAGAATTTTTAAGAAGAGTTCCAATAGGAAGTTGGTACCCAATTATGTTTTAATATCAATGTGTGAAGATAAAATTGTAAAAGCACTTGTGCTAGGGTGAGAAAGAGAAAGAAACCGGGTGAGAGAAATATATAGAGATTGGAGGGTTATGGGATTGGGGAGGATGGTTGTTAGAGAGAAGGGGGTGGGGGATATATAGAGAGTGGGAGGGGGATAGAAAGGAGGGTTAATTTTTTGGGGAGGAGGATTGTACAGAGAGAGAGAGATTATAGTTAGGGGGAAGAGGGGGGATAGGTAAAAAAAAGATAAATATTAGGGGGTTTAGGGGTTTGTGGAGTAGAAGGGAAGTTGGAGAGAGAGAGAGAGAGAAAAGGGGAATGATTAGGGGTAATGGGGAGTAGGTTGGCTAAGGGAGAGAAATATATAAATATTGGTGTTATAATTTTAAAATTTGTATGCCAAAAAGAACAAGATCACTAAAAGAATGAAAATCGCAATAGCACAAAGAGAACACAATCATTTTAGGAAACCGTCATGGGGGAGAAAAACTAGTAAAAATTCCTCAATGTAGAATTCAACCAAGTACAGTGTAATACACCAAGAATAAGACTAACTTCTTCATCTCTCTCAAATGGATTGTTATTTGAATTTGTATTTAATTATATAAAAAAATCATATCAAACGAAGATTCCAAAATGATTAGAACAAGCCTTGAATTTTCATTGGATATGATCTTATTCTACTTCCACTTATATTAATAACTAATGAATACTTGAATTGCTAAAAATTAAATTACAGTAGCAATTATTTTAGTTGAAATATCTTTAAAATTTTGAACAATAATTTATATTTTCAATAAAATTTGGAATCATTTATATTTCTATTTTAAAAATTGAGTAATAATTTGTGCAAAAATGTTATGGGTTGTAAAATTATTTTATAGGATAATGTATTTGTTTTAGTCCAAAATGATTAAAAAAATATTATAAATATCGCATTATACTTTTTTAAGAAGGGTTCCTACATGAAGTTGGTACCCAATTCTATTCTAATAGAAATGTGTGAGTCGTACAATTCTAAAAACACATGCACTAGGGTGAGAAAGAGAAAGAAATTGGGGGAGAGAAAGAGATAGAGATTGTAGGGTTAGGGTTTGTGGAGGAGGGAAGTTAGAGAGAAGGGGGTGTACATGAGAGAGGGGGGAGAGAAAGGAGGCTACGATTTTGGAAAGGAGGAGGATAGTTATAGAGAAGGGATATATATATATATATACAAAGAGAGAGAGAGAGAGAGAGAGAGAGAGAGAGAGAGAGAGAGAGAGAGAGAGAGAGAGAGAGAGAGAACAAGTAGGGGGAGGAGGGAGGTTGGGAAAAAAATTTAATATCATGATGTTTAGGGGTTTGGGGAGAGGGAGGGAAACTAGAGAGAGGGGGGATGATTACGGTTAATGGGGAGGAGGGGGGATAGGGCAGAGAAATATATAGAGATCGTTGTTATAATTTTAAACGTTTTATGCCAACAATAAAAGGACCATTGAAATAATGACAAAAAAAAGAAAAGAAAAGAGAACACAAATTTATCCTAAGAAACCCTAGTGGGGGATAAAGAATAGAAACACTTCCTTGATATAGACTCCAACAATTTACAATAAAAGACCCCAAGAATAAGACTAACTTCTTCCTCTCTCTCATATGGACTGGGTCTTCTCTCTCTATAGAAATTGCTTGAGTGTTGGGTGTGTCCAAATGAGGAAAGCACGTCATATATTTATACGCATCAAGTGAGTAGTATAATAACCCAATAGGAGGACTTGTCCTTCCAACCAGGGTTGAATTTCCTTGGGAGACTCAAAACAAAAATGATAAAATACTTGTATGGGTATAGTTGACCCGACTTACAATGAAGGTATTACCTCAAAACTTTGACATGACAAAGTACATCAATGTCATCTTTGAACAAAGGAATAACATCCCTGAAAGGACGAATAATAATAATACAATAAAATTACAGTAGAATGTATTCCAAAGTTATATTTATTTCAACACTTCCTCTTACTAATGAAGGTTTTTTGCAACATATGCAATAACAAAAATTGTACATCTGACTGGTGGATCTATATGTCATAGGAAATTTTGGAACAATAACAACATCATGTTCCTGGAACATCAGCATTATCATATAGCATTATCCATATCAGTATGAACATCATCATCATGGGACATAATCATCATTGAACGTCATCATCATAGAACATCATCATCGTGAAACATTATCATCACAGAACATCATCACCATAGAACATCATCGTTGTGGAACATCATCATCATAGAACATCATCATCATGAAAAATCATCATCATGGATCATTATCATCCTAATCATCAGCATCATCATCGGCATGTGAATATTGGAACATCATTATCATCTAAAACACCATCAGTACGTGAATATTTGAACATCATTAGTATGTGAATACTAGAACATCATTATCATCATCAGTATGTAAATACTAGGACATCATCTTCATCGTCAATAATTAAATAATGGAACATCATCATCATTATATAAATGATGGAACATGATCTACATCATCAACATGTAATTGCTGGAACATCATCTGCATGTGAATGCTGGAACAACAACATCATGATCAACAAATGAATGTTTGTACAACATCATCATCAATGGAAAATGAATGGTGGTACAACATCATCATTATCAACAAATGAATACTGGTCAAACATGATCTTCATCAGCTAAAGAACCACCTATTAGAATATTGTGAACATATGAAATAATATCATGACACAATATAAAATATGGAAAGCATTACTAGTCTATAGTTCTGTCTACCAAGAAACATAAAGCATGAAATAAAATTGGAGAAAAGAGAGCAATAAGAGAATAGAAATCTAGTTTTTAATATGATGGGTTCAGTAGCTGGTCAAATACCTTCAGATACAGTAAACCTACAAGAATAAAATACTAGAATTTTCATTGGTTTTGCATTAGCTGATAAAACTGAAAGGGATTCAAGTTCATCTCCACCTTTCTATATAACATTGACTGTTCATGATCAGATGATTCACAATTATTTACTTGATTATGGTGCTTCTCACAATTTGAGGCCTAATGTTGTTATGGAGGATTTAGGGTTAAGTATCACAAAACCCTATCAGGACTTATATGCATCTCATTCTAGGGCTCCTAAATGTTTGGGAGTGATTAAAGAAATGGTGGTAAATTTAACACATTTACCTATGAAAAGCGTCATCATGGATGTTGTGGTGGCAGAGATTGCTCCCAAATTTGGAATGTTACTTTCTAGGTCTTGTGCTAAGAAGGTAGGGGGTACCCTACAGATGGATTTGTCATATGCAACAATTCCTTTTTTTGGAGGTGATAATAGGAGGTTGTATAGAGAATTATTGTTTGCTTACATTGTTACTGATGATAGGAATCCAACAAATAATCCATTGTATGTTGTAGGAAAGGAGTTGGGATCTTGTATGTTACACTTCAATGATGACAATACAGCTGGTATGTTACAGGTGGAGAAAGAAAAACCAATCAAGTGTTATGTGGAACAAAAATATGAGTTGTGGAAAATGTATTTCGATGTCTCCTCATCCAAGGAAGGAGGAGGAGAAGGTATTCTGTTTATTTTCCCTAGTGGTGAATCAGTAAGTTTGATGTATAAGTTGGATTTTGTCACTACAAAAAATACAACATAATATGAGGCATTGTTGTTGGGATTAAAAGCTGCAAAAGATATGGGCATTCAACAACTTTCTGTGTATGGAAACTCCAAATTAGTTGTCCATCGGGTAAGGGACAATTATCAAGTAAAGAAGGATTTGTTGAAAGTGTACAGGAATGGGTTTTGGGACATGATAGATAATTTCTTTATAACATTTAACATTTCCTATATTCCTATAGATCATAAACAGACTGTTGATTCACTTTCTCTAGCAGCCACTCATTTTAAAATTCCAAAAACAACTCATTTAAAGTATCCCATAGAGGTTAGATACAAACCTTTAGTTCTTGATAATATCAAACAGTGGAGGGTTTTTTAGGATGACTCGGAGATTAAAAGATTCTTAGAATTGACTGGTGAGTTCTCTAATTCTCTAATTGATCAAGAGCATGATGATGGAACTGAAAATGCTGAGAAATATGTAGAAAATGAAATTGTTGGCCATAAAATCATTGAGCTAAAAGGTAATTTTATTCCCAAGTGTTTGGTTCCCCTTGAAAGTATTTTTTCAAAATATGACACTCCATTGAAACCAGCTATGCATTCCTCAGAAGAGAATGTTATGGACTATAATATGTGTATAAAGGAGCAGCCCAAGATAGTGGAGATTTCTAAACCACTTTCAGTAAAGCAAAGAGAAAGGTACATTAAGTTGTTGAAAGAATATGTTGATATTTTTTCTTGGTCATATGAAGATTTAAAAACTTATGACACTAGTATTATTCAGCATAAAGTGCCTTTGAGGCCTAATGTAAAACCATTCAGACAGAAACTAAGAAGAATCAATCCTGCAATATTTCATGTCATAGAAAAAGAGGTTAAAAAATTATGGGATGCAAAAATCATTGTTCCTCTTAGATACTCATCATGGGTAGAAATCTTAATTCATGTCAGGAAAACGAATGGAGAGATAAGGTGTTGTGTAGACTTTTGTAATCTGAATAGGTCCTCACTAAAAGATAATTATCCATTACCAAAAATTGAGCAAATATTACAAAAGGTGGTGGGTGCTCAAAGGATTTTGAATGGTGGATGGATTTTCGAGTATAAATAGATTGCAATGCATCTAGATTACCCAGAAAATATAGCCTTCACTACCCCTTGGGGTACCTTCATGTACGATAAAATTCCATTCGAATTGATGAATGTTGGGGCCACTTTTCAAAGTTCTATGGATATATCCTTTGTTGCAGAGAAAGATAAGTTTGTTGTGATTTAATTGGATGATATTACAGTTTTTTCACAGTCTAATGAAGAACAGCTAAAGCACCTCAAACAAACTTTCTTAAAATGCAAAAAATATGGACTATCACTAAATCCAAAAAAGTCTCATTTTGCTTTGTAGGAGGGTAAGCTATTAGGAAATTTGGTTTCAGCTGATGGGATAAGGATTGATCTAGAAAGAGTCAAGGCCATTTTAAAAATAAGTTTTCCTAGAAGTAAGAAGGATGTGCAATCTTTTATCGGAAAAAATAATTTTTTGCGCTGCTTTCTATCAAATTTTGATGAAACTATTAAACAGATCACAACTATGTTGAAGAAAGATCAAGAAGTAAAATGGACAACAAAGGCCATGAATTCATTTGAGAATATAAAGCAAGCTCTTACACAAGAACCGATGCTAGTGAGCCCTGATTTTTTGAAATATTTTATGACCTTTTCTTTTGTATGATAGGACACAATAGCTATTGTTTTGTCACAGAAAAATGATGATGGATTGGAGAAGCTAATTTCATTTTTCAGCAAGACCCTTAGGCATTCGGAGTTGAAGTATAGTAACTTGGAAAAATTTTCATAATTTATGTCTTGCATTCAAAAGTCATTGCTTATGTTTCCAATGTTGCCATTAAGGATATTTTAACTCATCCTGATAGTGAAGGGAAACAGCGAAAATAGATTTCTAAGATAATGGAGTATGATGTAGAAATCAATCCTACTAATTTGGTGCAAGGACAAGGTCTAGTAAAGTTATTGGCTGATTCAAACTATGAAGCTTTAGGCCTTCATTTGATGGCAGAACAACCTATATAGGAAGAAATGCAAGCTGAGCAAGAGAAGGAAAAGATTATGGAGCAGTATGCAAAATCTACATGGTATGTAGACATTGTTCATTTCTTATTGTATTTGCAATGTCCTGAACATCTAGAGAAAAAGAAAGTTCGGTCATTGAAATTAAAAGCTACTAAATACTGTTTAGTAGATCAGTAGCTGTATTGGAAGGAGCCAGGTGGTATTTTGCTTAGATTTTTAGACAAATCAGAGGTTTAGGAAGTAATTTCAGAATCACATGAAGGTGCTTGTCGAGGACACAAATACCAAAAGGATACTGCTTATAAACTTCTAAGGTATGGATATTATTGGCCTTCTCTATTCTCTGATGTATATCGGGAAGTCAGAGCTTGTATTCCTTGTCAAAAGTTTGCTGGTAAATAGAAGGTTCTTTCTTTACCATTGAAACCCATTGCAGTAAATGCCCCTTTTCAGCAATGGGGTTTAAACTTCATAGGTGAGATAAACCCTGCATCTTTGGGACAGCATATATGGATCCTGACAGCCACTGATTTTTTCACCAAATGGGTGGAGGGAATTCCCACCAGAGATGAAAATGATAAGGTGATATTCAGTTTCATTCAGGAGAATATTCTTAGCCGGTTTGTCTATCTTAAGAGGTTACTAACTGATAATGATAAATTATTTAACTCTAAAGCTATGGTTGCATTTTGTGAACAAAATGGGATTGTCTTGAAGCATTCAACACTTTATTATCCTTAGGGGAATGGGTTGGAAGAATCAACAAATAAGAATCTTATTTAGAGCATCAAGAAGTTGTTGAGTCAAAATAAAATTTCATGGGATTCCATGTTAAAATATGCACTTTGGGAAGACAGGATAACAACTAAGAAAGTAATTGGAACTTCTCCTTTTCAGTTATCATATGGCACGGATATGGTCTTTCTGGTTCAGCTAGGTATTCCAGTGATGAAATTATTTCAAGATGGTCTTGAGGAACCTAGCGATATTCAAAGGAGAGTTTATGCATTGATTGAAATACAGCAGGAATGTGATGCTGTGGAATAAAAAGCTCAAATACACAAAAGAAAGATAAAATAAAGTTTTGACAAGAAGATAAAAGAAAACACCTTTTCCTCTGGAGATATAGTACTAAGGTGGGATGCTAGAAAGGAACAGAAAGATAAGCATGGTAAATTTGATAGTTTGTGGTTTGGTCCTTTCATAGTCTTAAAAATTTTGGAGAACAATAGCTTCATATTGCGGACTTTGGAAGGTGAGGAATTATCCAATCCAGTAAATGGACCATTCTTCAAACACTTTTATAGCTATTGAGGGTAAAAAATTTGTTACTTCATTGTATATACCGGTGTGATAGAGATTGAGTAAAGAATTCATAGCCCAATGGATGTTTTGTAGAGTAGTAGATAGGTTTAGTTAGGTGACAGAAGGCATTGTTCTACAGGTTCTTGAAGCCTCACAAGGAGGACTTCATCCTGCAACAAGAGCCAGATGTTATAGCTAGTTTTTGTTTTTTAGATTACATGTTTTTCGTTTTCCCCAAAGCATTGTTTTCTTATTTCTTTTAAATTTTAAAGTTTGGTTTTGAGGTATTAGAAATTTTGAGCATATTTTTATTTGATTTCATGTAATTTATTTTTTAATTTACTTTATTTTGTTGGTTTTATAGTTTTTATGGGCTTATTAGGTGTATATATTTCTGAAAAGTCGAAAAAATCTATCATAAGGTTTGATCTAAGTTGAATTATATTACCTAACCCTTTGTTTTGGAGCCATTTGTAAAAAATGTTCATTAGGTGGATTCTTGTAGTGCAAAAGCGAGAAACTGTGAGCTAAAGTGCTACAAGAAAATCGGGGCATTTGAAAATTATCATATCAACTCCTGCGTTATTCAAAATCGCAAATGATGGAGGTTTTACATCTGTAAAGACAAAATGATATGTGTATAGGCCTAAATAATCATTATGACAAGTGTGCAAGATAGGGTAAAGATATTGCAGGTGAATCCCAACTAGCTAAAGTCTTGAAGAGTGGAAATTTCTTAAGTATTTATGATAGTGCATTCTTGAGCATTTTTAAAGGAAGTGATGAGTTTGATGGGCATATAAGAAGCTTCAGAGATCGTGGTTATACCTGTCAGTAGTTCGTTGGATGAAATTGTGAAGAAAGTGGTTAAATATTTGGGTGGTTGCATAGTAAGGTACTAGGAGTTTCTAAGCATTCATTGAAGACATCATACCGCAAACATAGGAGGTTAGTTCATCATCACCATAACTGTGTGCTCAAGTAGCGAAATTATTGAATAGGATTAGGGGCAGCATTGACATAGTCTTATGACATTTTAAAAAATTGTAATCCTCAGAAATACGATTTCCTTGAGTTATTAATCCCACTGTGTAGAGAATAATTTCAAATTTTCCTAATCTATTTGAAAGAAATATATAATTAGTGTTTAGTGCAAAGAGATGAAGAGGAGTGGCAAAACCAACAGGGCCGAACCTTCTGATATGGGTTGGGATAAAATATTTCCTAAATGTGGAAAATTTTTCTAGAGATCTGGTTGATTTAAGTATTTTGAAAAAATTGATGGTTATCATTATGAAGTATCATATGGGTTTTCCCAAGGATTAGAGAAAGATACGATTATGTTCAATAAGATTAAAATTGAGTTAACTATAGCGCTGATAGCTGAAGAAACAGACATTACAGATGAGGGTGAATTTTGGTTTTAAAAAGTTCCATTTACCTTCAATTCAAAGGATTTCCTATTTCCTGAGGTTGTAGCAGATTGGTGCAAGGGTGTACATGTATAGAATTTCAAATCTGAGTGGAGGGAGCCTAAATTTTTTTTACAGAGTTATATAACTTTTGAGGGTAGATTTGCTTATTTCTACGAGTATCACATCATATTTATACATCATCTAAACCAAGAGTCAAGGATGAATCTTCCCTTTTTCTTCCTAAAGAGCCTGCAGAAAATGTCAAGTAGGGTAAAGCGACATAAAGATCATATGAAGCAATCTATCTTCCACCATGGACTAATAAAACTGATCAGTTGTACTGTGGTTTAGAAAAAGGGTAAAACTTGGGACTACTTCTTCTTCTAGTCAGGGTTTTGGAGTGAAAAAGGGGACCAGTAAAAAAAGAGATAGATGAATAAAATTCAGATCCTGGTTAAAAGATTGAAGAAGGAATTCATTGTTGAGTCAGTAGAAGAGAATGATCAAGAGGAGTCTACTGCTTATAAGCGCAAATAACCTAAATGTGGAGAGCAAAGAGAGATTGATGAAGATAATCAGATAGAAGTTTTTGAAAATCTAGAAGAAGTTTAGGCAACAGGTTTCAAATAGGAAGAAGAAAACAAATTAGTTGAACATGATCAGGAATTCACTGATATTCAAGAAAACATAACAGATTTTATTGTTCTATCCAAGCTTCAAAATGAAAACATACAAATTCCAAGTAAAAAGTTCGAAGGAAAGTCAGTGGTTGAATCAAAGAATGAAGGTTTATTAATTTCTAGTATAAATTTTCATGGGAATTCTTATGCAATGATAGGAGAATCAAATTGGAGACCCAAAACAAGAGCAAAGAGTAAGTTGAGACTAAATATGAAAAATATTTTAAACCCTAGATTGATGAAGGACAAAATTACTGTAATAGAAGATTCCCCATCTCAAGAATATTTTGAAGAAGATGAAGACCAAAATTCACAATGAGTAGATAGTAATAAAGAGGATTTATTGACTATGAAATCATCTTCAGTAAAAAACAGAGGTATAGAATAGTCAAAATATTCCATTATTAAAGAAGATAGCTCTCAAAAGGTTCCTGTTGTAGTAGCATATCAGCAACAAGAGGATGATGATGCAATTTTCAAGAAACTGAATACCCCCTGGTTATTAGAGAAAGCTTCTTCATTTCAAGAGGGTAAATGCATAGACTCGGAGAATGAAAATATTCAAAAGACTGTTAAACAGTATAAGTATCAAGTTGATTTTATTAATGAAACAAATGAGGGTTTGATCATGGAAAATAGGATGTTAAGAGAATGTATTGAATATATTAACACACATTATCAGGAGTTGATTTTGGTTTCAAAGGAAACATTAAAAAGGAAGAGGCAGAGTCAAGACATATTTGAAGAGTTGAATCAGAAAATCCAATATTTAACTCAACAGAATCAAGAGCTATCAAGGAGATTTGAAGACTTGGAAATAGAGAAACAAAGAACCAAAATAAAATCACAAGCTCTGGAAGGGATAGCACTTCTGGCTGAAGCAACCAAAATTTTTTTAAAGATCATTTCTGACAAGTGTCCTATAGTTAATTTTTTGTAAAGATAATAGTTTATTTTGTAAAACAATTAGTTTAGTAGAAGTTTCGAGAACTTGACCTAAAAGTGATTTATGTAGTTGTGTAACTATTTTTGGGATGTAATGAGGATAAAAGAAAGAAATTAGATGGTATAGGGGTTGGAGTTTTTTGCAAGGGGAGGCTCAAAAGCTACTGTGTCAAGCTAAGATTAAAACTCTCAAGTAATTTTCTAGACTGATTATGGTATATATATCACTGATAAACCCTTATTTTTTTCATTACTGGTTTCATTTATGGTTTGCTAAATCACTCAATGTGCAATTTTGCTTCTTGTATAATGTCTTATTCATGAAATGCTTGTAGGTTGTGGGTGAAACTCGGTCACTTTTCTTTGTTCTTTCTAGTTTATTTGTTATATATGATTCATCTCAGTATCTGATCTTTATATGATTTAGTACTTTTTTTAGCTTGTTTAATGTTACCCTCTTGTTTATGAAAATTTCGGACCAAAACAATACAAAAATACATTTTTACTTTGTTTCATTTTAGATATTGTGTTGGATTTTTCTTCTTGTAGTCTGGAACAATTTTTGGCACTAACATAATGTATAAATGAACCTATCAAGATAGTCCTCTAGGCTCTCGTATTCAATTTTTTGTATCTTGAATATATCATGTCGAGAGTCCTTAGGTTTGCAGTATTCTTGATATCTTTGCAAGAATGAGTTTTTCATATCATCCCGAGTCCTGATAGTAGATTCTCCTAATCCCATGAACCATATCAAGGTGGAATCATTTATTGTAGCGGGAAAGATTTTTAGTTTGTGAGCGTCTTGTAGATAATTATAACTTCTACAAAGGATATTGAACTCAAACAGGAATGTGTTCGAGTCCTCATTTCTTTTTCCATAGAAAGTAGGTAAGGAGGAAGGAGGGATATTTTTCATAGTTACATCTTGCATTGTATCTAAGATAGGGAACCCAAAAGTTGCCTCAATTCAATTTTCCCCTTCTCCTTCTTCATTCTAACTTCATCATGATCTTCATTTTCTCCCCGTCTCTCCATTTAAGCTAGATTCTTAACGTAAATATATTTCGGAGGCTCCTTTTGATGTGATAATGGGGCGTCCCAATGTTGTTTTCCAGGAGAGATATTCCTTTGATTAACCATGTTTTTACTGAATCCTAGAGGGATAGTAGGTTCTATGGTAGAAGTTTCAATTTGTGAGATAAATGGATCTACTGATGTCACAAAGAGAGCTTTTACTTCAGCAGGATCAACAAAGTCAATGAAATTTGGATCTCCTACTAGTGAGAAATTTGTGTTAATTGGATTTGAAACCAGTGGAGGGCTAAATGTTTGTAATGGCTGATCCAATTAAACTTCCTCAGGAATGGATCCCTTAGGACCTTCTGCCAAGATTCCTTCTCCTTCTATGGCTTCTCCAGTAATATATTCTAAGGGATTTTCCTTAGGTTTCAGGGTAGAACTACTTCCTATAGGTGTCTTTTGATACCTTTCTGGTGAGTTATTAGTTGGCGAATTACGTCCCCTACGATAGTTAGTAGAGACTTCAGTAAATTTTTCGGCCTTCACAAATCTACCCTGAAGATCTCTAATTCTACTCATGAAATACTTTTAAACTAAATAAAACCTATGCTACTACTGTTGCTGGATTTGGGGGCACCTGTTATAACATATGCACAGGTTCTTACCTCTCGTCTTACTACTCCCCCACTACCAACCTATTATTTAACTTCATAATGAATTCTACTCTACCTTACAGAACAACTCCTTGACAATAGTGCCAAAAGTGTTGGGTGTTACATAATGTCTAAATTAATCCACCTATTCTCTAATTATCAACTGGGGTTTGTAAGCTTAGAGTTGACACGAAATATATGCGATGGTAGAGGGTGTAGTGTAAATATTTTAACAAACAAAAGATTGAAAGATCTTTCAAAATGAAAAATCGAGTCAAACTCCTAAAAATGAAATTATTAAAGTAATTAAACTAAGAAAAAGTAATAATATAAATAATTGATAATAAACTTTAAACTTAAATACAATCAACAATTAACTATTCAAATGGGAAACTATGGTACAATGAAAAACTTAACTTATAAGCAACTAGAAAACTTAATAAAAGAAGCAAGTCAAAAACTTAATAAATAAAACTTGATAAAAAAAGCAAGTAGAAAACTTAATCAAAGAAATATCTTTAGGTTTTGTCCTACAAGTTCTTTCAACAATAACACAACATAAAAGAGACAACCTAGAAACATACTAAAGAAAACACATGTAACACTAAATCTCACATACAAACGAATAAATCAAAAAGCATAAACACAAAATAATACAGTATTAAAACAAAATCAACAATAACATTCAAGAAACAAAAACAACTTAACACACATTCAAAGCAAAAAGAAATAAGGAAAATAATAAAACTTTAATAAATAACCTAAAACAATCAAACTTTAGCTTTAATGTTAAATAAAACTAACACCTAACTATTACAGTCAAAACATAATTCACACATTAAAAAAACATAACTAAAAACAATCTTAAAATACATAAAAATACTAAAAACAAAACTAATGGCTGAATGACAGACTGAACTATGGGTCTGAAAGGGGTGGCTGAATAACAGGTTGTCCGAATGACAGGTTGAATAGTTAAAATGGTAAAAACTAACCTAAATGAACTAATCTTTAGTTGAAGTCATGCAGATGTAATTATAATGCATAAAACAATAAACAAACCTACTTATTAAGCAGATCTAACAACAAAATAAGCTTAAGAAAATTCATAAACATAAGCATAAAGAAACCATTGCATATTAATAAACTGAAATGTAAACTACATAAACTGATAATTAAAACAGAAATGAAATAGATAGAATTAAATCTACTTAACTTGATAAACATCAATCTATTTTATCTAACTTGCAAATAAACTGAACAGTAGATTGAAAATGAAATGACTGAAAGCAAACTATATAATTCAGAGCTCAAAGCAAACTATGCGTGTAGTCTAATTATCTAATTCCGAAGTAAAATTGAATTACATAAATAAAACAGACTATGAATTAAACTAGCTACAACAAAAAAAAATGGAAGAAATAAATAAGAAAAGAAACCTCTGGTTGATGAGGGGCCCTCTCAGCAATTAGGGGTGATGCTTGGTTAGCTTCTACTCAAACACAATCTTCAACAGCAATACATACAGCTCTTTATTCATATGGTGGAACAAAAATACAATGTTCAAGAGTAAATCACAGCAGGAACTCTTCTCCTAACTCTGCTAACTGACATATTTTTCTAGCTAACTCCCCTCTCTCACAGAGGCTGCTATATATAATGATTTATAGGCATGAGCAAGTCGACCCTTTAGTGGTCGACTGCTCTCTAAATTTAGTCGATCTTAAAAGGAACATAACAGATCACAGACCAACTTGTAGGCATCTCCTTTCTTCAACGTGAATGGTTTGCAAAGGTGGCACACAGGTTTCTGTTCAACGTGAACGATCTGCATAGGTGGTGGACAGGTTCCTTCCTAAGTGCAGCATGTGACTGATGGTGAACAAAGGAGAGTGTAGTGGTGAATCTTCTAGAGAATGGGTTGAATGCATTAATCCAGTGCGTGGATGGTTGATGTGGCGGCGATCAAAGGAGAATGCAAGCTAGAAAACATCTAGAACATAGATTCATCACCCAGATGCGTGGATAATAGTTCGTGTGTAGCTGTTTCATGTTTTAAATGCCCAGAATTAATTCTCAGCAGTGCACAACCTGATGGGAAATTTGGACAGAGAGCTGAACGCAAGGCTGAGCCATGAGATGGATACACTGGGCATCGATCTAGGGCTAACAGAGTGTCCATCTGCTAGCGCATTTCAGGATTGCAATCTACAGCAACGCGTCTCAACATGTCGTAAACCACTAGCAAGTTTCACGCAATGGGATGGATGACAAGTTGGACGTCGATTTGGACATGCTATGCAAAAGGAAAGATGAATATGTTATGTTTAATAATTTAGCCCAAAATTTTTATAAAATTTGCAAACAATAATATAAATCAATTAATATATCAAATGCACTTTAATAATGTTATTTTTAATTAATAAAAACATAAAAAATGATAAATAAAAAGATTTCATATAAATCTTAAACACACTCATACTTGAGGCTGAACAATGATAAGCGCATCATAAAATATACAAAAGATAATAAAATATGTATTTAAATGAATAATTTAACTACCCGAAATGATAACAAAACTAGGATCAATAGTTAGTGAATCAAGAAAAGAATTTAAAGAAGGCATTTTCCACTTAAAAACACCAAGCCTAGTAGCACGCAAAGTAGACACAAACACTGAGTAATCAGTACCTAGTTTTGAAAGAATGGAAAGGATTAATTGATGTTCTTCTTTCTCAATCCCACCTTTATTGAGAATTATAAGTTACTTGAACTGGTGAAGAAACCCTCAATAGCATTGAAATTGATTTGACTCAGTGAGAATAACTCAATCTCCAATTGATGCGCTCTTAGCTCATCTTGATCTCCAATTGAGTTCATATTTCGTTTGGAGTGCTGAAACCATATAGGTGAAATATTAGATCAGGATAAATAGAGATTCAAAGCAATCGATAAGCTTCATCCAACCTATTATTCCACTTAGCTTTATCAATCACAACATTGGGCTCAGTCTCCAAGTCTAGAGTAACTCTGTACAATCCTCTACTGCGCAATAGAATGAAAATTTTGGCTTTCCATTTGTGGTAGTTTAAGGAAGTAAGAATTATTTATGAAGGGTAATCCATATTTTTGAATTGATGTGCTCAATAATAAACTCTCTGCAACCTACAAAACAAACTAGGAGAAAATCTTGTAAGCTAGACAAGCTCTTCTTCAGAGAGGGATAGGAGACTGGATGCGCTCCTCAACTCTGTAGAACTTGATAAGACTTGATGATATGATACCATGTATAAATAATATATCAATTATATGAGAAATTATTCTGAGAATGAGGAGAGGAAATAGATATTTCTACTAAGATTTCTCACAAGCATACACAGGAAAAATAGAGAGAAGAAAAGAGACTAAATCACATGAATGAAGAGTTGAATATTGGTGTGTATCCTTCCATTTAATCATTATGAATAATAGTGTACCTAAATAGTACATCCCTCATAGGAAAATATATTTTTATGGAGACAACTCATCAATCTCAAAAAGGATGACTTATCAAAATATAGCAAACCCCCATAGGTGGCTAAAGCACTTCCCAAATATATCAAGGACCTCGCAAATTGGAAAAAGAATGAGTGAGTTTTCAAGGAGATGGAAAAAACATGCTAATCCTATAAAATGGAGGAAAATTCATGAACTATGGGTTGGCAACAAAAGAACCCGGTTTCCTAGTTTGACTACCTTTATCTTATTCATAGAAAAGAAAAAGCAGAATAAAGAAGAATCTACTGTAAAGTGTTGTATACTAATTATCGATGGTAAAAAGGTGGTCAAGATCAACCCATAATTAGAAACAAATAATTTCTAGGATATAGATGGCATGTATTGACTTTAAGGTGCAAGTGGATGCCAACTAATTAAGCTAGTGGGTGAATAATTAATCAAATAATGATTTAGTATTTTATCCTCAATTATGAGTTGGTTTAATATATTCAAATAGATGTTGCTAAGCAGAGTTACATTCCACAAATACGGTTGGGGAGTAGTAGCTACCATCACACCTATTGTGTTGCTGGTGACAAGAGTAGCTTTCTTTGTTCTCATTCTTTGTAGTGAACCACTAACTCCATTATTGGGTAAATTTGGTGTGACACCTATTTTGGTAGTTGTGTATATTGGAGCTCTTTAGAACATCTTTAGCAAGAATGATAAACATAGTTTTTGGATCCTTCCAAAGATATGGCTTACATTCCTATTGATGAGGACACCAACATACATTTCTTCTACATTTTGTCTGAAGTTTTCAAAGCCTTTGTGTATTTTATTTTCACTTTCATATTTGTTGTTTAAAATATTATAGTCCAGTATTGTTGTAGGTTTTATGCTAAGGAATAATGCCAAACTATTCCTCTCACCGAGATTTTGAATTTGTTATATTGTAGGTCATTTTTTATAGTTGAAAATTGTTTCAATTTATTATATGTGATCTCATTCTTAGTTCTTTTATAGGTTCAAGAAAAGGCTGCAATAGACGTGGTATGCAAACCACTGGGAAAGTGAGGAGGGGAACTGATTTAGCAATTTTTTAATTACATTTGGTTCACTTTCAAACTCCACTCCCTACCTTGGGGACATCTTGTTGGTTATAGTATTGGCCTGGTTAGTAGTTGCAAGTTCATTGGATAGTCAGTTGACTCCATTGGTGAAGAAATACCTTAAGAGAAAATATCTGGAGGGTAAGATGTCTGCACCAAAAATAATTGCATTACCAATGAAAGAAACTTTAGACAAGAAAGGAATTCAGGAAGAGAAAGGAAATATGGTAAAAGATATTTTGAAAGAAGGATAATTAGTGAAAGAGAATGAGGAAAAAAAAGAGATGGATGTTGTTGAAGTTAAGGCACATGCGAGTCCAGATTCTCAATCTACTCAGAGTGATGCCGATAGAAGTTCTAGGTCAGACTTCCTTTCCCTTTTTATTGAAATGATGTGTGAATGTCGTGGAAATGGTATTAAGGTCTATCATTTTGTTTCTGATATTATCTTGGAATTCTTCATTATATATTAATTCATAAATTTTGGTGTTGTATAATTGTATACTATACGTTTTGTTGTATTGTTCATTTAATAAATGGACTTCTCTCTTAGGAGTCCCAACAGGAGCCCTCAAAAGAGTTTGAGTAGAATCCCTAGAAGAAGTTTGAGAAGAATCCCTATAAGTATCTTAAGCAGGAGCCGGAGTGAGAGTCCTGGGAGAATCTCAAGCAGGAGCCTGAGTAGAATTCCAAAAAGGGTAATGAGTAGAAGTCCTCGAATGAATTTGAGCAGGAGCCCAAATGTGACTGCTCAAAGGGTTGTAAGTAGGATCCCAACTCACATGGATTTAAGTATTATTCCAAGTGTGATTTCTCACAGGCCTTTAAGTATTAGTCCATGAAAGAGTTTGAGTAGGAATTCATGAAAAAACATATCTCAAAGCCCTTTGAAAATTCAAAGCAAGCGTCCAGGAAGAAGGTTGTTAAGAGGATCAAGTCATAGTCCTGTTGCTGATCAGAGTACACTTCCCCATCCTAATCAAAGTCAGACTGCTGCAAGAAGTACTACCCAAGAGGGAACACCTAAAAGTATGAGAAGAGGTTGTGGATTAAGCCAGTGTTACTCTTATGCTCGATGTTATTATACACCATCTTGAGACCAATCTCCACCAAGGTCTCATTTCCTCAGTGAAAGGAATATTCCTGAAAGGGACAGGTTTGTATGCATTCATGTGTATCCCCCTGGAGCCTCCATTTCTATATTATTTGTTTCTTTATGTTAGAAAAAATAATCTCACTGCCATAGAGTATTCCTTTGACAAGGAAGGTTTTTCATTCATATTTAAATGGATGTTGTTCATAGTCCTTCGGAAGTTATAACCATTTCCAACATCTTCACAATGACTATAGAGTAGAGTCCTATGCATTTTCATGATTGTAGTTTGTTTAGTATATCCAATTCTATTACTTATCCTAGTGTTTCAAATCATGCATCATTTTCCAAAGAAAAATATTAAAATACAACCTCATCTTATACTTTATGGCCCCATGAATATGCTTATATCCAATGTTGTTGGGGATCATGTAGATCTCCCAGTGAAAGCACTGTAACATCACCCTAGGAAGCGAATAAACATTATGAATTGGCATCACAGTATATCCTAACCATTTGTCCTTGTGGATACTCATTAGCTTGATGGAAGAAGTAACTTTTCTTATCCCATGGTGGATAGGATCCATGTGAAGAACCAACTAAAGGGTTGATCATCCTCTTTTAATTCTTTTTATTTCTCCACTTATACATAGCTCTAGGATGATCATGGTTATCTACTATATCCTTGGAATCAACACTAACATAATTGTTGTTTATAGTTATCATATAGTGGTAAACTAATGGTTGCTAGGGAATAATTATTTTTGCAATCCCATTAACCCAATTTCTTGAGTTTTGTTCAAAATTCCTAAAAAAGGTTTATGGATTTCATAAATTTCTTGACCATATACTGTGAACTTATAAAATCTATCATCCTTTGCCGACCATTAGATACTCAAAGTTTTGTATTGATCCTTTTTACCATTATAGAGGACTTTGTAAGTTAGATTCCCAAATTCTTAAAGGATGTTAGCTCAATGGAAGAGCGTCTTCCTTACAAGCAGGAGGTTGGTGGTTCGATTCCTCCATGCCCTAATGATATTATAATATCGGTTTAAAAAAAAAAATTTATTAACTAAAATATTAGAGATAAGTGATCAAATAATGAGAGATAAGTGACCAAACAAAATGACCAAAATTTGTATATAAAATTATTAAAAATGACTAAATTAGTGACCAAAAAATGAGAGATGTGAAACTCGGCATTAAAGAGGATGAAACACGTCATGCTAATGATGAAGCCAAACATGGCGTTGATATGGTAAAAAAATAAGACGCGAAACTAAGCATTAAAAAGGATCTCACATGTGGCGCTAATGATGAAGCCAAAGATGGCATTTATATGGTAGAAAAATAAGACGTTACTTTTGATGCAAAACCTAGCGCTACATCGAAAGAAAAATATGGTGCAAAAATAGAAGAAATAGATGGCATCATTTTTGTAGCAAAACACAACGCAAAAAAGGAAGAAAAAATTGGTGAAAATTTGGAAGCGAGAATTGACACATATTTGGAAGTAAAACATGGTGTAAAATGGGATGCCAAAGTGGTAGAAAAAATGGATGCAATATTGGATGCTACTTTGGATGCTAACATGGTTCTATTAAGGATGAAATATGGCACTAACGGGGATGTCATTTAAGAAGCAAAAGCATACACTCACTAGGAATAAAAATAGGACGCTATTTAGGAAGCAAACCTCGACATTGTTTAGGAAGAAAAGTTGGAAGCTATTTAGGAATCAAACCTCGACATTGTTTAGGAAGAAAAGTTAGACACTATTCTAGAAGCAAAAAAATAGTCGTTATTTTGGACGTCATTAAGGATGCTATCTACGAAGAAAAAATAGACGTTTTTTGAGACGCTTTAAGTTTTGTCCATGATGCATCCCATTTAGCATC
Organism: Pseudotsuga menziesii; assembly: GCA_001517045.1. Taxonomy (NCBI): domain Eukaryota; kingdom Viridiplantae; phylum Streptophyta; class Pinopsida; order Pinales; family Pinaceae; genus Pseudotsuga; species Pseudotsuga menziesii. The sequence continues at coordinate 271,035 of LPNX011005006.1, read as the reverse complement.
TAGTTTGACCACTCAATGTAAAAAAAAGTACACTAAAAAGGGACATTAAATGGGATGCTAATTCAAGGATTTGTTGTAGTGTGTCGTTGATATCAAATCTGGTTAAATCCAAAAAAGTGCATATTTTGCATGAAAGTAGGTCTCTTGCTGGGGTTTATCATTTCTAAGGACGGAATTAGGGTCGACCCCCTTAATATTGAGGAAATACATTGATTGAATCCCCCACACACTATTAGACACCTTTGTAGTTTGCAAGGGATGGATAACTTCTCACGGAGGTTTGTTGTCAATTTTTCTAATTTGAGTAAGGGCTTCATGCACATTTTGAAGAAAGACACTTAGTTTATCTGGGATGAGAGAACTGAGGATTATTTTGGTGAATTAAATAAATCCTTGGCATCGACCCTTGTGCTTAGTGTACCCAACTATAGCCATGATTTATTGTTATATGTGGCCACATCTCAGGAGATGATTGGAATGGTTTTGGTTCAAGAGGATGAAGAGATTCAAGAGCATGTTATTTACTATTTTATCCGAAACCTTATTGATGTTGAAATTTTGTTACACTCATGTCGATAAGCTAGCCTTAGCTACCATCCATATGGTTCAATGGTTGATATATTACATACTCCTTCGATAGACTTTGGTTTTGGCTCACATCAATCCATTTAAAGCAAATGGATGATAGGGGAAAAATATAATAAATGGATTGTGATATTCCAAGAGTTCGATATCAAATTTGTTTCAGCAAAGTCAAAGAATTTGTTGATCTTTGTGGAGTTCATATAATAATTTCCTAGTTTGGATGAAGTTGAGATTCATGAAGACTCTTTTTTTGACGAGCATATCTTCCTCATTTCAACTGTAGACCCATGGTATGGATATCATATCTTTTTTTTTCAAACTTTGAAAGTTCCTCCTCACCTCTCCTAGGATGAGCATCGACGGTTACAACATGTAGCTAAGAACTACCTCATTGTCAGTGACACTTTTTATCATCATTGGGTGGATTCCATTTTGCGTCAATGTTTGAAACATGAGCAGGTTGAGGTTGTGCTTAAATATTTCCATAGAGAGGCATGTGGTGGTCATTTATCTTGTCTTTCTACAGCCCAAAATTTTTTGAGAGAAGGTTATTTTTGGCCGTCGATATTTAAAGATTGTGTTAATGTGATCAAGCGGTGCCACCCTTTCCAGGTGTTTGAACGAAATATGCACTTGAATATTACCCCGCTACATCATATTATTACCATTGGTCCCTTCACCAAGTGGGGGGTAGACTTTATGGATTGCAACCAATCTTAGACTAGGGGCATCATCATATTATAGTGGCTATAGATTACTTCATAAAATGGGAAGAGGATATGCCCAGTATCAAATCCAACGGTGAGATAAACATACATTTCATTTTCAATCAGATTATCACTCAGTTTGGTATCCCGAGAGAGCTTGTCATGGACCATGGAAAGAAATTTCAAAACAAGATGATGGATGAGCTATATTTGAAGTTGTGGTATAAGAAAGAGCATTCCTCTTCTTATTTTCATTGAGAAAATGGGCAGGTGGAAGCTACAAATAAATCCCTTAAATCCATTCTCCAAAGAGCCATCACACAAAAAAAAACTAACTATCACATCATGTTGTACCCTACTTTGTGGACCTAACAGACCATGGTTGAGACTACCACCAGTTTTTCTCCATATTAGTTAGTGCATGGGGTGTACTCAATATTACTCATTGAATGTGAAATCCCTTATTTGAATCTAGCCATAGAAATTTTTCCAGAAACTTCTGAGTTAGAGGAACTTTGGTCCACTTAGAGCAACTTGATGAGCATCGTCAAGATTCCTTAGTGGATATTGAAGTAAACAAGGATCACATTAAGGCTCAATATGATAAGTCTTTCCATACCTAGAAGTTTAGTGAAGGTGACTTGGTCCTATGATATGACCAAGCTAGTGAACTGTTAGGGGCAGAAAATTTGAACCCATGTGGCATGGGCCTTACGTAGTCAAATGAGTGTTAGAGAAAGGTTCTTAGGAGCTAGTAGAATATGAGGGGACAGACTTGGAGGATCCTAGAAATGGGCTCTATCTTAAAAAGTACTATCCATAATTCTCAACCAGGGTTGATGTTTTGTATACTATTTTACAGTTGTATAGTTTTGGTTTGATCTTCTTGTAGTGATTTGGTTTATTGACGTGCTTCAGTTTGTTGTGGTAGATAAAAAATGTACATCAAGGAATATAACCCTGTGGAGAAGGGTGCTAATCATGAAATAAAATGATGTCCTTAGCTGACCGCTTGAACAATCGAACCTATGCACGGGGTATACCTACTACCTTCCTTTGCATTGCCTCAGGCAAGTCCTCAACTTGCACCATGGGGACCCTATGTGTCAAACAAATGAAGTTCATGTGGACGATATGGAGTGTACACTACATATCCGTACCCAGTATATCATCACCCTGCCCCCATCAATAAAGTTTAGGGAAGTCATCTGGTGGTCTAGGACCAACATCTGCATGTACATGATCAATATTAGTATATGTCACCACCCAAAAACATGTTTTTTGATTTCATCGTATCAAAAATCACAAAAAATCAAATAATTCAAAAATAAAATGAATTCAGGATTGTTACCTATATCTCTATATGCAGCTCCCTGTGGTATAGGAATATCTAGATCACCATGGAAGTCTATCTCTGCATAGGGATAGTCATCTATGGCCACGATATGTCTACACCACTAATGGAAGAAGTCAGGTGGTTAGGGTGTAGCTACATGTTATCCTCCTAGTTTTAGGATCTCGTACACCATGTGGAGCGATCTAGACCCTTGGGCTAAGGCCCGATACACGCTCAAAGAGGAAGGTACTCAAAATGCTAACAAAATTAAAGTTTCTTGTTCTACCCATCTCGCAGTCTGCCAATTGTTGTTTCATGTTACCCAACAAAGAGGTACTCTACTCATATATAGTCAACCTCATGCACTCTATTGTGTAAAACATGAGAGGCCTGGAAGCCTTATGTAGAGATGTTAACCCCATAATCCTGGACAATGCTAGTACTATGGCCTTGAGGACAAGGTTATGAATAGAGTTCACTGGGACCTGACTTCCAACATTTTCAGTGTCTAGAAGGAAGTATACAACAATGTACTCATCAATAGTGAGGCCACATCCAAGCCCATGAGCTCTCAAGTTGACTATCTCACCTCAGAGGGATAATCCAATGATAAAATATATGTCCTCAACCTCAATGCTAAGGGGAATCCCATCGATGTGAAAGGCTTATGTATCTGGATCCCAGTAATCCAAAAGCATCTTGAGTAGTCTTGGCTGAGCTCTAATCCTCCTGAGACACCAAAACTTATGCAAACCACATGCCCTCAAGGCTTGTTGGGAAACTATGTTACCTTGTACTTCCCTATCTGCATCTTCGTGTTCATGTTCACGCCACTTCAAGACCATCCTGCAAGAAAAAACACAAGATTTGATAAGTTTTTTCCTTGAAATTTGGTATTCACGGCCTCATACATGACTTCTTCCCTAACATATGCATGTGTACGCAAAAATCGTTGGATTTCCTGCGTATACTCAACCATATACATGACCTGATGAACTATAGCTTGCATGGGCCGAGATACCAAACTAGGGGTGCTTCAAAATAAAAAAATAAACCATTGAAAATTAAAATAAAACCATTGAAAAGATAGAGTGTGGGATGTAGATTTACCTGTCTCAAACGGTTCTTAGTTTCGTGGCCCATAGCTCCCAGAATCAGTGTTTGAATTTTGTGGCTCAAACTAGCTTTGATGCACTATGTGTGCTAAAAATTTTAAATGGTATGTTGAAAATGACTTTTTTACTATTTTATAAGAAATTTTTGAAATTTTTACCCACTACTCTATAGTTTTGACCCTTATTGAGTCTTTTGAGATGTTTTTTCCTAATGTTGTGATATAGGGACTTGATTCGAGTGTACTTTTACTGATATCTTGACCAGTTCGTATCTATTACAGGCATAATTTTGAACTAGATTATAGGTTAGGACCACAGTTTTTCTTGCATTATGCATCGCCTTATGACCATGTCGCCTTGACTATAGGTACAAACCAACTGTGTAATGTCATGGAACCATCACACTGCTATTAGAAGTGGCATTATGTAAGTGGTAGAGCCTTCCCATTCATGGGCTCCCTAGTTAGATTCTGCTTTGTAATTTGGTACCCATGCTGAGATTCTTTCACTAGGTTTGGGAGTCCCTTACAGTCCTACCATGTCTATGAGCAAGAGCCTCATATGATCATATCCCTCTTGAACGTTATGTTGGCAATCTCCCATAGGGACCCCCTTTTTATCAATTTGTAATTTCATTTCATGCGTTTTACTTGCCTTATTGAGCTTTATGTTGGCTCCCCACTTCAAAGTCATAAGCCATATATCTCGTGATCGTCTTAATCCTAGCCAAGCAGAGCCTTTTATGTATCCTTTGTAGCTTGATCATCCCTTATTAGGAGGATGCCTTCCCCCCAGTGTCCTTATCCTGCACATGCTTCCTTGCATTAAGAATAGGTATGTTTCACTTAGGGATGATTTTAAGGAAGCATACTTATTTAAAAATGTATAAATTCTGGCGAATATTACCAATTCTTAAAATGCCAACTATAAAATGATTGGTGATATTTTGCAAAAAATATTTTAATTTCCAAGGATTTTATATCGTTTATATACTAATTTGGCGATTTTTAGGGTGAAAAAATTTACCCCATCAAAATTGGACGAAATAGGGCTTCAAAAAATGAAAAATGGCAAATATTGTTTGGGAGAAAAACATGGAAAAATAGTCCACTGGGCTAAAATTCGCCCCTAAAATTATCCCTCGTTCCATTGCTTGGAACTATTTTTCTTACTCGCAACACTCGTCTCCTCCTAGATATGTACTATAAGCACTTTTATTCTTTTTCAAGCTTTCTAATCTGAAAATTTCCATTTTTTTTAAACATAAAAAGTTGGACGAGAAATGATATTACTTTCTGCAGTTATCGAGTCGCGTCACCTTCGAAGAGTGCACTATATATCACATCCATTGGTTGGGTTATTAGTATGAATTTAGGAGCTGTACTCATTATTCTAAGATTTCTCCATGGACTGGTTATGCTTCTAGTCCCTATGGAGCCTCTGTTGATTCCTCTTGTGTCACAGAGTTGTCCCAATTTGCATGTCGAGTCTATGATTCCTGTTCAGTCATGATATTCCTCATGCTCTTGTTCGAAGGAAGTTTTAGCCTGAGTCAACAATTCCTCAGTAATCTTGTCTTTGCATGTTGGTCATTCCCAATACACTTATTGGTTCATGCACATCTTGTTCATCTGAGTTCTTCCAAATTATCCAGCATTGTTGATTACCTCATGTTGGTTGATGGGGGATTCCTCAATTCCTCCTTCCAGTGGATTCCATTCCATCAACGTCAGATCATCTATTCTAGAATAGGATTCTAGAGTCCATTGAGTGCCTTGAGACTTTCATTAATTAGTGGTAGGTTCTCTCGCTATTGACAGTTTTGTGAATACATTAATGTCCCTTGATCGATGGATTTTTTCAATTGTTCGACCTCAACACATCTATTCACAGTTGTTAGATTGCACTCCATACCTTGATTCCCATTATCATTATCTGTGCGATATCTTGCATCTATTAACGATATACATCAATGATCGGTAATCAGATGATGGTCCATCATCTTTGACCTTGACACCCTTATTCACGTGATGGGATATGTACTCGTAGAGGTTTGCATAGAAGACCTCCGAGCTTGGTGGAATTCCACATGTACTACCTCTTAGATAGTGCAAGTATTTATGAGATGTTAGCTCTTATCACCGGATTCCATTATATTATTAGATATCTTCATCCATTATGGAGATCTTGTTCACTATATATTGTATGTAGCGATGACCACATGTGACATATGTCTATTATTCCTATTCATGACCATTTTACTTTTATGTATTCGGGACTACTACACATATATTTGCAGTCACATGCTAGGATTTATCATTGTATTGTACCGATGCGTGGTTTGTTATTCCACTTGGGCCTTCATTACTCCAGTTGTTGGATGGATATAATGTATTTTGGCCATCATGTTACCCCTCTAACCTCACACATTAAGGGGTATTTGTTATAGCTCATTTACCACACTTGGTAGATCACACCTTTAAGGATTTCCATGTCACTGTGCAGACTCTTTGGACCCCCCTTACTCGAATTATACTTTGATGATCCAAGAAAGTCCCTAAAAAACACTTGTTTGTTGGTATGCGTGACTTTTAAGCTAATATCTGCGTGTACATGAAGCTTGCTCCACTATAGTCCGCTCCACAGTAAGACCTTCTAGTCATAAGCCAATGCTACCATATATTAATAAAGTTATAATAATAATGAAAAATATAAATTTCAATTTGTAAAGTATTGACAATTTGGTAGTGAACTCAAAACTAATAGCTAGTGAATGCTAACTCATCCCTATATACAGTGCCTTGTGCATGCATAATAAGGCGTATTAAATGCAAATATTTATAGCTCCTATACCACATTTTAATCACCTCTTGGTGTGTTTTGACTAGTGGGTACATCTACAAAATTTACACATGGCAATCTTTATGTTTATCTTTAATCTTAATATTAAAATTTTTATGAAAGTGAAATTTAATGAAAATTAGATAGATTAGTTTTATAACAAATTTATAAATCTATTAGTATTATAACAAATATTTTCAGATTATAGTTAAATATAAATGTATAAACATGTTTATTATTAATTAATTATAATTTTTTAATCTTTTAAAACAAAAGTTACTCTAATTTGATATATGAATTGGATAGGAAGGATAGCAGCTAGCCATTTTGTTTTGTAAAAATAGGAAACTCTTAACAAATACTAAATATTAAACTAATTACCACATCATTATAAATATCTAAAAATCTATTTAAGATATAACATAAATATTAAACTAAGAAAAGAAACATAAAACAAATACTATCTAATAAATAATAAACAAAAAACATAAATTAACAAGAAGTATACATTTTTACTGAATTATAATTTATAAATAATTAGGTACTGGATTCTTAAATAAAACTTATTTAAATATTAATTAAGGTGCATTTAAGCATAACAAGATATCAATATCATAAAATAAATATCCAATCCTTAGTAAAAAAAAATAGAATTTATATGATATAGTATCTAAAATCTTATTCATATAATCAACTAATCATTTCTAAGATGTTAATATGTTTAAAAGTCTAGTTCATTATTAATAAGACAAGATAAACTATAAATACTACAATACAAATTGTAAGTGCTTATACAAGTTATACATATAACTAATAAAGCACTATACATTATCAAGACATTGTTTTCCAACTTAAAAGATAAGATCAACCTCAGCCTCAGCCTATTCCACTACTTTTGGTGACACAAATGGATAGTATCAATTTATCATGATGATAAACAAATGGACGATCCAAAAATTTCCATATAAAATGAGGATTTCCCAAAACATTCCCACTTTAAGGCTGATTTCCGTATAAAATGAGGGTTCCAACGTTGAAATATCCATTATTGAGATGCATGTCCCACTTCGAACAGATTCCACCATGCAGCCTGTCCCACTTAGGAGAGGTATGCATATTTTTTCATAATTTTATTAGTTGTAAAGGACAATAAATATCATGTATTATTGATCAATAATAAAGAAACAATGCCATTTCCCCACCTCCTTGTTGTAAACTCTTATAATATTGATAGATTTCAATGTCTGTGTAAAATATTGATTATTTATGAATGAAGGGACTGTAATTAAAGAGAATGAGGGGTTTTATATTAAATAAATGATAATTTTTATCCATTGGGTCGAATTTCATAGCAATTGAAGCAAACTACATCTCATTTCCCCAAGGGTCCAAAACTAGTGTTTTATATCTGATTAAAAGAAGTGATAAAAGCCATGGGAGTTCGATTGGTTCTACATATAAATATATGATAATGTATTCTACACATACCCTGATGCAATTTAATAATTCAAGTGATTTTATGCACATTTGGGAAGCCATTTCAGCAATTACATGGGGGGGGTGTTGAGCCCCAAAATTGCTAGTTAAAGAATCTATCTTACTCAGAATTGGATATAGACTTGCATAAGTAATTGGAAGTAATTAATACACCCATTAAAATTATAATTAATTTATTATATCACTCATACACCTTCTGGTACAATTCAAGATCATTTGGATCTATTTGGAGTCATCTACCATTGGGGGTTGGAACCTCAGAATTACTAGTAAATTCATGGAGTTCCCTTGGATACCTATTCAACCCAAAAACCACATATGATGATTCAAATATACCTTAATTAATGTGTGATAGAAGATCCAAGTATCATACCAACTAGTAGTGAATGTTTTACAGTGTTGTGAAGATATTTTTTCCAGGACCTAGGGTGGATTTCCACCTCCCAAATTTACTAGCCTTGTCCCGAAACTTATTCCCTTGCAAATTGAAGACCATGGTTGGGTATATCAGTTGATTATATTTCTGATAGATTTTCTAATATTCCCCATCACCCCTCAGGACTTTCCTCACCAAGTTTGAAAGAAATTGGAGGAATTTTGGATCAATTGAATCCATATAACTAGAGTTGTAAGAAGAAGAATTTGAGTACATTGTGAAAGAATTGAAGAATTGGCCATTTTGATAAAATTGACAGAAATGGTACAGTACATCAGGAAAAAATGAGTGTATTCCATACTTGATATTTTTTGTCTATTGATGTAGTCCTTGAATAGATCTTTCTAACGATGTATCATGTGCGTCAAATAGAGGTAGTAGGCCAAAGTTACGACCCCATGAAATTGATGTACCAAGTTACACAACGAGGCCCATATTTTGGTGTTTCACCTCCCAGGGTTAGGTTTTTTGATATGTTGGGTTTCCATTGTTTCTCAATAATATATAGGCCTTAGAGCCTCATTGTAGCATAGAGTTCAGAGGCATGTAGCCGACACATCTCTTCTTAGAGATAAATTACCAACACTCTAGCTAGATTATTTCCATTCTGTATGTAAACAAGTTTCAGTTCTTTGATTAATGAAATGAATTATTATTTCCACTGCATGTTTTTTTTTGTGGTTATTTGTGTATTCTCATGCGTTCCTGCATAAATTCGTATCAATTCTGAGGAAGAGGAGGAGGATAAGGTCACGAATTAGTATAGTGTTACAATTGTGGGGTATTTGGGAATTATCAAAGAGAATTCTGACACTTGCAATTATCATGTACATATTGCATGATTATCGATCATACTATCGAAAAATTCCTGCAATTAATCGTAAGATAGAAGGATGGGAACGTTCCTCAGTTGCAGAGACTGAACCAGGTCCAGACTCAGAATCAGCTGTGAAACTAGAACAAGTTGTAGACCCAGAATCAAGTTCCAATCCATAATCATATTGTGAATCAACATATGAACCACCATTGAACCAGAATTTGGTGCTAACTCAAAATCCCCCAATGAACCAGAATTAAGGGCCAACGGTAGCAACGATCTCAATGGAGACCAAATGAACAGATGTTAATGTTGTCATTGTCACCCGTGCAGGAACCACAATAGAAGAGGATGGGTCCCACCCATAGATTCTACTAGCTGGATAGAAGAAGGAACCATTTGATATCACAACTAAAAAGGAAACATTTTTTGGAGCCTGTGATGCGATCAAAAGAAATCTTGGTAATTCACTTCTCTATGAAATGCCTCTCGCTTTTGATTCTACACTAGAAGAAGGACCATCACGGAAGCATGGTACCTTGTAGCACTTCTTTGAGAGTTGTTTATCACTAGAAAGAGACCCAAATGCTTTGGATGAATATGAAAATTTGTTACGCCGCTCGGGTAAGGAGTCCGCGGTGAATTCTTTACATAAGAAAAATACAAGAAAGGAGATGCATATGAATATTCATATTGGATACTATGAATTCGAATCGATAATTCTAGATCTAGGGTCGGACGTAAATATCCTAACAAAGCAAACATGGGAAAATATGGGGTAATCGACATTGGGATGGCCCCCTATGAAGCTGCGATTAGCTAATCAGGCGAAGGTGCAACCAATTGGATGGGTATATAACCTGGTCGTAGATGTTGAAGGTATGAGGACTTGTGCTGATTTCGATGTGATTGAATTTTTTTATGGAAAAGGCTCCTACCCCGCACTGCTAGAGGTTGGGTGGGCCAACGATATCATGGAAGTCATTAACTTCAAAAAGTGGATGATGACTTTTGAGAACCAAGATATTAGGGTCATCGCGCCTATGGATCCTAATGAAGGAAAGTGATACATTAAACTAGTAAAAGATGAAGTTGTCAAGGGGTGGGATCATGCCTATATTATCTCTAAATATTATATTCACCCCATTGTTGAAAAAAAACTCAGTCGACGCAATACTAGTTCTGCGTCTTCTGATTCCGAGGATGCGCTAGAAAATTGGAAAAATCACATGGATGAGGTATCTTTCAGGAAGTGCAGTTTGATCACATAGTCACTACACTGTGTTGCAAATGAGATTGTAGAATTACTAGTTTATTAAGGGCTTCCTAAACTTTCTACGTTCTTAATGGAATTTCAAGACAAGGTCTTGGAACCACAGCGATTGATGGCACTGGATGAAGCACTGAAGGATACTCTAGCATGCTGGTGGGAAACTCATAAAAAGAATATTACTGGATGGGCCCAGTGTCGATGCTTGATGACAGTTCACTTCAGCAATGCAGAGGCATACCAGGCTATGAGGTATTATGGAAGGAATGACCCTAGCGGCCATTTGATGGAATTCCAAACATTGTAGCCATCATGACCAAAGGATGAATGGGTCCATGCCTTTATTCATACCATGGATGAAATGCCAAGATCCTAGTATGTATCAGTGGAGCAGCGAACAGAAATAACCTCTTGGGAGGAGCTAACAGTTTTCTTTGCGCAAACCTTTCATTTTTCATACACTAACCCTGATGTTAACAATGCGCTTCATATTATTCGGGACGTGGTTCTAAAACTTGTACTAGTCGCATACCCTATGGATCCACATGCACAGTGCCATATGCAGTCCATGATGGAATGTTACAATGTGTCTGGTGAACCTGAAGATGACAACGAGCTACAAAATATTAATATTTCTGACATAGAAGGAAGTAGGGATGTCGCAGCACCATATTTACCAACTAATCCAATAAATCAACCATTAAAGATATAAAAAGTTAATACTAGGATAGAGGAGAACCCAAAATTCGCTAGTGTTGGGGACTATTCGAAAGAGGAGACCATGGAAAAAATCACAGATCTGTTGCATGAGTTTTAGGATCTATTTCTGACAAATTTCTCAGAAATGAAGGGAATACTTGGTGACCTACGGGAAATGAAAATCTCATTAAAACTAGATACAAAACCGGTGCGATAGAGACCGTATCACTTGAATCCACGATAAAAAGAAAGAGTCAAGGATGAACTTGAATGGATGTTGGATGCCAGGATTATTGATCATGTAGAAGAGTTAGAATGGATGAGTCCCATGGTGGTCTAAGATAAGAAAACATGTCAATTTTGGGTCTGCGTCGACTTGATAAAACTGAATGATGCCTGTATGCATGACCCATTTCCAACCTTGTTTACAGATGAAGTACTTGAAGGAGTAGGCAGTTAAGAAATTTACTCTTTCATAGATGGATTTTTTGGTTATCACTATATCAAATTCATGAAGGAATATCGACTAAGACAACATTTGTTCATTAGAGGAAATTTCAACTCAAAATGGGCCTCCTAAAATGAATTAATAAAAGAATAGTTAAAATAATAAAATAATATTTATTAATTTTGGAGAAAGAAAAGAAAAAAACTACTTTTTTGTTTGTATTTTTGACATATCTCCTTGTGCTTTTACTCAAATTTTGATCGAAAGAGCTCGTTGGATGCGGAATTAAATTCCGCATCCAACGAGTACCCACTCGGCATACTTTTGACAGACCCTGCCACCCCAAAAATAAGAAATACCTGAAAAAAATGAAATGATGACATCATCATTCCATTTTTTCAGGTATTTCTTGTTTTTGGGGTAGAGGGGTCCATCAAAAGTATGCCAAGTGGGTACTCGTTGGATGTGGAATTTAATTCCGCATCCAACGAGCTCTCTCGATCGAAATTTGAGTAAAAAGACAGGGAGATATGTCAAAAATACAAACAAAAAGAGTAGTTTTTTTTATGATACCTATCCCCAAATTTATATTAAAAAGTGTTTACGACCTATACGATATTTAAAATTTAAAGCAATTTCATTGGCTAACACATGATGACGTGGAATTTGAATAAAAGTTAAAAGGCCCATTTTGAGTTGAAATTTCCTCTAATGATAGAATGGGGCTACTTCCAATATACGGTGATGCCTTTTGGGATGAAGAATGAACCTACAATATTTTCTTGAGTAGTTGTCGTGACGTTTAAATATTTCATTCAAAAGTTCCTACAGGTGTATATGGATGATTGGACAATGTCTATCCTAATCAAGGATCATTTGGAAAACCTTTGTCTAATGCTCGAAAGGTGTCGACAACATCAAATCATGATAAACTCTAAGAAGTGCATTTTTTGCACTCCAATTGGGATACTGCTGGGTCACATTGTGTGCAAGCAAGGATTACTGGTTGATTCGGCAAATATAGAACTCATTTTAAGCTTTCCCCCACCGACTAGTGTTAATATTATTCGGGCAACACTGGGCCATAGTGGGTACTATCATAAATTAATTAAAGGATATGCTGTGATCACTGCTCCCATGGAGAAACTGTTGAAGAAAGATGTTGTATTTATTTGGAGTCCCGAGTGTCAAGGAATCTTTGACATCCTGAAGGACAATATGGCCTTGGTGTATCTATTAGTATTACTAAATTGGAACAAGTAGTTCCACGTTCATGTCGATGCATCTTTTGTTGCGCTTGGGGTAGTACTCGCACATCCAGGTGAAGGAGACTTAGATCACCCAATTTATTTTGCTAGTCAAAATTTATCATTTATCGAAAGTAACTATACGACCACAGAACAGGAAAGTCTGAGGATGGTCCATGTGTTGCAGAAATTCAGGCACTACCAGTTAGGAGGCCACTTCTAGATGTTTACTGACCATTCCATTTTGAAGTATCTGGTCAACAAGCATATGTTGGGGGGAAGATATGCCACTGTATACTTCACATCCAATTGTTTGATTTTGAAATTGTTGTAAAGCCGAGTCACTTGAACGTTGGACCTGGTCACTTATCCAGAATCGAGACAAGCGAAGAACCTACCAATATTGAAGAAGGACTTCCTGATTCACAGCTATTCCGAGTTGACATGGAAGATAAATACTATCCTCCAATACTTCAATTTTTGGCGACAGGATTTGCACCAGAATATATTTCCACCAGTCAAAAGAAACAAATGGTAGTTAAAGCTTTTGATTATCAGTCGATTGCTGGACACCTGTATAAGTTGTGACCACATGAAATCTTGCGGCGATGTTTCCTACCACAAGAATAGGAGCATATTTGGAAGAAGCACATACCATAGTTGCCGGTGGACACTACATGGGTTATGCTACTACAAGAAAGGTGCTCCGTGTAGGGCTATGTTGGATAACCCTAAAGAAATTATTTATCCATATAAATAAATATTCTAATAATATATGACTACTTTATATATTTTTCAATATTTTGCAATATTAATGTATTAAAAATTGAGTAATACTTTGTGCTATACCTTTAAATTGGAAACAAAATTAATTCCGCGGGGATCATCTTTGTCCCCAATTTTGCTCGATATTTATTTGAATGACAAATTAAATGATCTATTGGTTGAACGATTGCCAAAAGGTGCAAAATATGCACGCTACTTAGATGACCTTATAATTAATTGGGCTGTCATCTGAATCCTAGGCAGAAGATGTGTTATATAACGTTCGGTCTATCCTTAACCCTATTGTTTTTTTGTTTGTAAAATTATTTTATAGCATAACGTCTTTGTTTCATTCCAAAATAATTGAAAAGTTATTATAAATAGTGTATTATAATTTTTTAAGAAGAGTGCCAACAGGGAGTTGATACCCAATTATGTTCTAATATCAATGTGTGAAGATAAAATTGTAAAAGCACTTGTGCTAGGGTGAGAAAGAGAAATAAATTGCGTGAGAGAAATATATAGAGATTGGAGGTTTATGGGATTAGGGAAGATGGTTGTTAGAGAGAAAGGGGGGGATATATAGAGAGTGGGAGGGGGATAGAAAGGAGGGTTAATTTTTTGGGGAGGAGGATTGTAGAGAGAGAGAGAGAGAGAGAGAGAGAGTACAATTAGGGGGAGGAGGGGGGCTAGGTAAAAAAAAGATAAATATTAAAGGAGTTAGGGGTTTTTGGAGTAGGATGGAAGTTGGAGAGAGAGAGAGAGAGAGAGAGAGAGAGAGAGAGAGAGAGAGAGAGAGAGAGAAGGGGGATGATTAGGGGTAATGGGGAGTAGGGTGGCTAAGGGAGAGAAATAGATAAATATTGGTGTTATAATTTTAAACTTTTTATGCCAAAAAGAACAAGATCACTAAAAGAATGACAATCACAATAGCACAAAGAGAATACAATCATTTTAGGAAACCCTCATGGGGGAGAAAAACTAGTAAAAATTCCTCGATGTAGACTTCAACCAAGTACAGTCTAATACACCAAGAATAAGACTTACTTTTTCATCTCTCTCAGATGGATTGTTATTTGAATTTGTATTTAATTATATAAAAAAGCATATCAAACGAAGATTCCAAAATGATTAGAACAAGCCTTGAATTTTCATTGGATATGATCCTATTCTACTTCCACTTATATTAATAACTAATGAATACTTGAATTGCTAAAAAATAAATTACAGTAGCAATTATTTTAGTTGAAATATATTTAAAATTTTGAACAATAATTTATATTTTCAATAAAATTTGGAATCATTTATATTTCTATTTTAAAAATTGAGTAATACTTTGTGCAAAAATGTTATGTGTTGTAAAATTATTTTATATGATAATGTCGTTGTTTTAGTCCAAAATGATTAAAAAATATTATAAATATTGCATTATACTTTTTTAAGAAGGGTTCTTACATGAAGTTGGTACCCAATTCTATTCTAATAGAAATGTGTGAGTCCTAAAATTCTAAAAACACATGCAGTAGGGTGAGAAAGAGAAAGAAATTGGGGGAGAGAAAGATATAGAGATTGTAGGGTTAGGGTTTGCGGAGGAGGGAAGTTAGAGAGAAGGGGGTGTACATGAGAGAGGGGGGGAGAGAAAGGAGGGCTACAATTTTGGAAAGGAGGAGGATAGATGGAGAGAAGGGATAAATATATATATATATATATATATATACAGAGAGAGAGAGAGAGAGAGAGAGAGAGAGAGAGAGAGAGAGAGAGAGAGAGAGAGAGTAGAAGTAGGGGGAGGAGGGAGGTTGGGAAAAAAATATAATATCATGATGTTTAGGGGTTTGGGGAGAAGGATGAAAAATAGAGAGAGGGAGTATGATTAGGAGTAATGGGGATGAGGGGGGCTATGGAAGAGAAATATATAGAGATCGTTGTTATAATTTTAAAAGTTTTATGCCAACAATAAAAAAACCATTGAAAGAATCACAAGAAAAATAAAAAAAAGAGAACAAAGATTTATCCTAAGAAACCCTAGTGGGGGATAAAGAATAGAAACACTTCCTTGATATAGACTCCAACAAAGTACAATATAAGACCCCAAGAATAAGACTAACTTCTTCCTCTCTCTCATATGGACTGGGTCTTCTCTCTCTAGAGAAATTGCTTGAGTGTTGTGTGTGTCCAAATGAGGAAAGCACCTCATATATTTATACACATCAAGTGATTAGTATAATAACCCAATAGGAGGACTTCTCATTCCAACCAGGGTTGACTTTCCTTGGGAGACTCAAAACAAAAATTATAAAATACTTGTATGGGTACAGTTGACCCGACTTACCACGAAGGTGTTACATCAAAACTTTGACATGACCAAGTACATCAATGTCATCTCTAAACGGAGGAATAACATCCTCGAAAGGAGGAATAATAAAAATACAATAAAATTACAGTATAATATATTCTGAAGTTACATTTATTTCAACACTTTCTCTTAGTACGGAAGGTTTTTTGCAACATATGCAATAACAAAAATTGTACATCTGACTGGTGGATCTATATGTCATAGGAAATTTTGGAACAATAACAACATCATGTTTCTGGAACATCAGCATTATCATAGAGAATTATCCATATCAGTATGAACATCATCATCGTGGAACATAATCATCATGGAATGTCATCATCATAGAACATCATCATTGTGAAACATTATCATCACAGAACATCATCACCATAGAACATCATCGTTGTGGAACATCATCATCAATAATTAAATAATGGAACATCATCATCATTTAATAAATGATGGAACACGATTTACATCGTCAACATGTAATTGCTGGAACATCATCTGCATGTGAATGTTGGAACAACAACATCATGATCAACAAATGAATGTTTGTACAACATCATCAACAACAACATGAAAATGCTTGAACAACATCATCATTATCAACAAATGAATACTTGTCAAACATCATCACCATCAGCTAAAGAACCACCTGTTAGAATATTGTGAACATATGAAATAATATCATAAAATAATATAAAATATGGAAATCATTACTAGTCTATCCTTCTATTTACCAAGAAACATAAAGCATGAAATAAAATTGGAGAAAAGAGAGCAATAAGAGAACATCTATATACATGGTTCACCCAATATGGGATACATCCATGAGAAGGGTTGCATCTTCCATTATTCTAGAAATAGATCTCCAATATTACATGGCATCCTCACATATGCATCACATCAAGCTCCATCACCCAATCATGTCACAATCATGTGTGTACGAATGACATACACAACATGTGATGTGTGATGAACTACAATCAACACATACCCAAAAGGGTCTCCTTCACCATTCTTATATACCAAGAGATTTGGATTACAATATATCCCATAACACATGTGAGATAAATGAATTTCCACCTCATTATATAGAGAATGGTTACAAAGGATATAATTACAATGATGCATGTGGGATAACTCTAATTTATAATATTAGAGTTATTGTATTCCTTTCAATGATATTTTACCAATATACCAAATAGGTCATCATTACATATTCTAACACTCCCCCTTAATGATGAATCAGAGAAGGAATACAAATGGAAGGAAGGTGGAAACACACCAACATCCCCCTTGATGACAACTTCCAGAATGCTCCATACAATGCAAGTAAAAAACACACTTCGCCTTATGGACTTGGTGAAGGAATCATCCGCTTCTCATGAAACTGCATCTAAACCAAGTTATATGATGATAATTTGCATAACTCAATAGTGTATGGCCAATATAATAGAACACATGCATGAAAAATCATCACAACTTGTAACTCAACTCATAGCTGAAAGAACTTTGCAATAGACCTTATGACAAAGACACGAACCCTGAATACATACATTTAAACAGTCTTCAGAGAGCAATTACTAAAGATTGCATTGCGAATACAAGACCTAAATGGTATTTCCATCAAAACATGAGCCAAGCAAATAGTCTTCACAACACAGTTGAAAGATGCATGAACAATAGAAGATGGATGTTCATCATCCAACATTACTAGAATATTGTGATATAATATGATAAAATTCAACATTACATTCCTTCTTAACATCAACCTTCTTTGTTACAATCAAAGATAAGTTGAAAAGAGGAACAATGCTAAAAAATTAGAGATCTGCAACCATCATATGCTCAAACAAGAAAGGATCGGTAGAAGCAAACTATCCCACAACATATATAGCTAATCTGCACAAAATAACTTCCAAGAATAAACCATGTAATAAACATGATAAGCTTAAAAATATGAAAAGATGAATAAAAACTGAATTTTTTGACCAAAATTGAAGCCCAGCAGCTGCTAAAGGATGGATCTGTCACTCTGCAGCAGAAAATCGAAAGAAAAAAACTGGAAAATTTAAAATGACAATAACTCGGTCAATATTTCCCATAATTTTTAAAATAACCTATTTTCGCAACTGGAGAAATCATTCTGCATGCACCTACGTACACATAATAGACATTTGGGCACTCAATCAAAAGATATTCGCTCTGCAATATTTCCATCTGTATGGAAAATTTCTGAAAAAATAACTGATTTGAAATCAACGATATATTCGCTTTTTGAACACCAAACCAAACGATTGTTTTTTTTGAAATTGAGTATTTCTTCAAGAATACTGTAGATATGTAACCATATTCTTTGTTTTTTGCACCAAAATTTTCATATCTGGATATGAGAGTTGCGACCTCAACTTTTCATGGAAAAACAAATTCTAGATTAAAAAAAACTAGATCCAAATAATAGGAAGATAGATATCCTTGAAGACAATCCAAAAATTATATATATCTACAAAAAAAAATCATCAAGAAACCCTTGAAATTTTTTTGCAAAAAATCTACAAAATAGGGTTAAGAGTAGACATAAAAAATTGCAGAAATATGCTCAGATTTGAAGAAAAGCGTAATGACTACCAGATAGAAAGCAAATCTACAAAATAAACAATGCCAAGATGATAAAATTGTTAGAAAGCTATAGAAGGGCCCAGATCATAGAAACCCACTTGGATACCATGTTAGAATATTGTGAACAAATGAAATAATATCATAACACAATATAAAATATGGAAAGCATTACTAGTCTATCCTTCTATCTACCAAGCAACATAAAGCATGAAATAAAATTGGAGAAAAGACAAAAGAAAGAGAAAATCAATATATGTGATTCACCCAATATGGCCTACGTCCATGGAAAGGGTTGCATCTTCCATTATTCTGAAAATAGATCTCCAATATTACATGGAATCCTCACATATGCATCACATCAAGCTCCATCACCCAATCATGTTACGATCATGTGTGTACAAATGACATACACAACATGTGATGTGTGATGAACTACAATCAACACATACCAAAAAGGGTCTCCTTCTCCATTCTTATATACCAAGAGATTTGGATTACAATACATCCCATAACACATGTGGGATAAATGAATTTCCACCTCTTTATATAGAGATTGGTTACAAAGGATATAATTACAATGATGCATGTGGGATAACTCTAGTTTATAATATTAGAGTTATTTTATGCCTTTAAATGATATTTTACCAATATGCCATATAAGACATCATTACATATTCTAACACCATCATGATGAGCTCTCTATAAGATCGAATAGGCCTTGTATAACTTACAAATTCTTTCATACAAACCAATCCTAACCATCCATACCACTCTAGCTAGGGACCAAATAGGTCTTGTCCGACTTATTATACATTTTGGACCAACCAAGCTTAGCTAGAGATACCAATCCCCCCGAGATCAACTAGCCCTTGTCAACATTAATATACTAATCCCATTGGGATCAACCAATCCTTATAAAGATGAAATACCATTCCTAGAATGAGCTTCCACACCAATGCAACGTGAAATGACATCATCATGATCACTCTTTCTTTCGAGGGAGGTCCTTTTGTACTACACCAAGATTGTATCGAAAGCATTCAAACTTTACATGAGACATAGGCTTAGTGAATACATCGGGAATTTGTTCCTATGTAGGAACATACTATATATGTATAACTCCCCTCTATACCATATCCCAAATGTAGTGGTAATTTATTTATACATGATTTGATTTGTCATGGAACATCAGGTTTCTATCAATTTAATGCAACTCTAGTTATCACAATAGACGTATATCACATCCATCTTGGTGTCAAACAATCCTATCAACATCTTGTGAAGCCATGCTACTTCATTACAGGATGGACATGCTACAATATATTCATCCTCTATTGTACTAAGAGAAACACATGTTTGCTTCCTTCTAAGCCACAAGATCACTCCTGATCCAAAACAGAAACAACATCCTCAATTTCTCTTTTTGGATTTATCACTTCATTCCCAATCTAAATTTGTATAGTTGTGTAATCTGATCCCACTATCGGCTGCATATGTAAGGCCAAAATACTGGGTGTACCCTTTAGGTACTTCATCACATGTTTTGTTGCAATTAAGTGAACATGTCAGGGCCTGGGCCATATACTGACTTAAAGTGTTCACATCAAAACATATATCTCACCTTGTATTTGTAAAATACACCAGTGAGCTAATAATCTGTTTGTATAGTGTAACATGTATTGTTTCTAAGGAATCATCATTTAAGAGCTTCAAGTTTGTCACCATTGGAGTACTCATTGCCTTGCAATTCATGCTCACAAATATCTTTAGGATCTCAACTGCATATTTTCCTTATTTTAGGAAAATCTCATCTAGGAACTACCATACTTTGAGACCTAGAAAATAATGCATCATACAAAGTATTTATTCTTCAATTATGATGCAAGATTCTTCTTACAATCACTAATGATATTCTCTTCTCCTTTTAAAAGTATATCATCCACATCTATCAATAATATCATAATCCTATAATCTACAACCTTATAGTAAAGGTTGGAATCTGCTTTACTTTTGGTAAATCCCAAGCTCACCGAAAAGCCATCAATCCTTCCATACCACGCTCTGGGTGCTTGCTTCAACCCATACAATGTTTTCTTTAACATGCATACATGCGTCTTTCTATTGAATGTGTTTCAAATCCATGTGGTTGTTCAATGTACACTTCCTCTTCTATCAAACCATTCAAAAAAGTCGTCTTTATGTCCATCTGGTGTAGCCTCCATTTCATCTTGGATGCCAAGGCAAGGATAGTTCTGATTGAAGTGTATCTTGTTATTGAGAAAAAGTCTCTTCATAAATTTAATCCCTTTTCATACTAAATTTTAAAAACATAAATTTAATCCTTTTCCTATATCTAAAATTAATTTTTTTCTATTATTCTCTCATTTTTATTATAATTTCATTAAAGTTAGTTTTTTTCTAATATTCTTTGATTATATTAATTCACATTTAATAAAACGCATAAATAATAATTGGATTCATATTATATATAAACATAAAATATAAGAGTTCTTAACCAAAATAACACTAATAAAAAAGAAAATTAATTACTATTATTAATTAAATACAACTATTTATAAAATCTATATAAGTGTCTGAGTGAATGATTTCACACTTCAACCACCTAAACTGATGGTTAGGGTAAGGAAAAAAGTACAAATTTATAATATTTTATGGATACACCGCCTACACGAACCTTCCTAGTAGGGATTTCTTTAATGAATATCCTTAGTTGTTAACATGGCTCTATATGCCAGTATGTTAACAACAACAACATGTTCCAATGCCTTTAGAGTTTGAGGTTGAGGGTACAAGGTTAAGGTATAGGTTTCTGTATGGCTCTTTTATGTGGGAAGGAATTTAGAATTTTGTAAAATTAGTTATTAATTTTGGAGAATATGCTTTCAATCACTACAAAATAAATTTGTATACTAATTATAATTTTCCCAACCAAATTAAAATCAGTAACTATTTTTGTTTAGGCTAATTGAATTTGTATTTAATTATATGAAAAATATATAAAACAAAGATACCAAAATGAGAATGGGACTTAATTATGGCTGGATATAGTTGAAATAAGTGATGAATAGTTGAAATGCTAAATTATAGTATTAATTATTTTAGTGGAGGAGGGTAGTTAGAGAGAAGGGGATGTTGTGGGACTAATATAAACCCACTCCATGCTTAGGATAACAATATTTAATATTTTTTTATTAAATTCCTACTTACTAGCCTAGATAGTTGGCATCCACTTCTGTGACTTGGTCAACACTTTCCATATATACCCCAGGAGTACCTTTATCCTAATTCTGGTTAAATCCTGCCAACATTATTGACTTCCAGATTTAGTAACTGCACCTTCCTATAGATTTTCTATTTATTCTACTTTATTCCATCTTTTTAGTGGATAAGGTAAATCTAGTCAACTAGGAAACCACTATCTTTTGCTTCTAGCCCATCCTCTATGATTTTCTCTCCAGATTCTAGGACTAGCATATTTTTCCATAAATCTAGACAAATCACTCATGGTTTAGCTAATTCGTGAGGTCATTGATAGAGTTGGAAAGTGCTTTAGTCATGATCCAACCAGCACTTGGCATGCCATCAAACTTTGACAAAGTTTAGCACTTCGACTACTTCGACAGGTTTAGCATCGACTTCAACAAGTATGAACCTTGAAAAAATCAAACTCAACCAACCTCTACATGTTTCATTCTTGACATACAACATTTTGGCATGCATTGTTGGCATCGACAGCTGTCGAACATCAACATAAGATCTCTGTCTTCCATTCATTTGCGACGGTTGAACTTCGAAACCGTTATAAGTTCTTGTAATTGAACGTTATGGGTAGTTTCCCAAGCATCTCATCATTCTATATAAACATTTACATTATTTTAATACTCAACCAACCTTCACAGAGAATATAATAATAATAGAAATTGGTTCGATATCTTGGATATTGTCCGTGCACATGCTTATTGTTGATATAGCGCATTCCCTTCTTTACTTATTCTTTTTCTATGCTTATGCCATAAAAATACTCAACTAATTAATTCAACTATTATCCCTATCTTGCACTGTAATGACCCTTTTTTAAAATTTTATGAAAATGTCCAATTTTCCATTTTTATCACAATTTTGGCTCTTGACTAGTTTTAGTGTCTTGGTATTTAAATCAGCCCAATTGCTTCCAAATATTCAAATAAGGTTTATGAATGATATAATAACTTAATTAATATTTTCATGGATGTATTATGTCCCTCCAAACACTTCTGCAAGTCTGTACTAAATTATGAACAAGATAGATGATTTTATTGCCAATTTTGGGCTGAAATCCCCCATGGGTAAGTGGAAGAAATGGCTTCCCAAATGTGAAAAAACCCACTATAATTATGAAATTTAAGTATTGGATGTGTATAATACATTATCAGATACTCATATGCATAACCAATAGACCTCCCATGGTTTTTATCGCTTCTTTCAATCAGATATAAAAAACTAGTTTTGGACCCTTGGGGAAATGAGGTGTAGTTTGCTTCAATGGTTATGCAATTCGACCCAATGGCCATAAATTGTAAGTTACTAAACATGAAACCTATAATATTATTTAATTATAGTCCATTCATTCATATATCATCAATATTTTACACATCCATTCAAATTCATCAAGATTACAAGTGTTTACAACAAGGTAGTGGGGAAATGGAATTATTTCTTAATTATTGAGCAATAATACATGATATTTATTATCCTTTCAACCTGAGATATTTATGAAATTAAATAATATATAATTTACATCAAAATACAAAATAATGAAGCAAGATAATCTCCCTCAAATATATGAATATCTCACTAAGTGTGCCTCACTCCATGGAGCTGAAATATGGTGAGAAACATTGAGATGAAAGGAAGAACAAGATGAAATTTGATGTTTCCATGATCTACTGTAGCTTGAAACTATAACTAAGACTCCATTTAATCTCCTTGAAATACTTGAGTGTCCTCTCCCAACACCAACTAGGATGCCATTTAACATAGGAATTCTAGCTTGAGTGCGCTCCATAGTCTCCATGTGTCTCCATTCTCCATAGCCGTTTCATTTTTCACTTGAATTCATTTAATTAGATACATTAAATAAATATTTGATCCTTCTATTGTCTAAACACCATTTATTATCTCCCTTATTAACTTTCCGATGTTTCCACCCAACCTAGGGAACTCATAGGATTGATGAAATTTTCCTGCTATGCAATTATTTGAAATGGGGACATTACAGTACTCCCCACCCAATATTTCTTGTCCTAAAGAAATTTAAGATTTGGATGCTGAAAAATATTCTCCTTTTCCCATGTGGAACCTTCACTTGGTAGATCCTTCCACTGCACCAAGTATTCTTTGATTGTTCTGCTCCTCAATCTTCTCTCCCTTGTCTTCAAAACCTTTTCCAGAATAAGTGTGAGTTGTCTTTCATCATCCAAAGGAGGGAGTGTATCTTAAATGAAAAAAATTGAACAACAGATTTCTTGAGAAAAGAAATATGAAATACATTATGAATTTTACTCCCTTTCGTAAGTTCCAACTCATGTGCTACTTCTCCAATCTTTCAGATTACCTTGTAGGGCCCATAGTATCTTGGCGTTATATTTTCTACTCCATTCCTTTTCAGAGATGTTTTTTTTTATGGATACAACCTCAAATACACTAAATCATCAACCTGGAAGGTCCTTTCCTCTCTATGTTTATCTTCATATTGTTTTTTCTGATTTTTGGCAACTTGCAAATTGTCTTTTAAAAGCTTTAAAATTTCTTTGGTTTCTTCCACCCAATATTTAGCTTTTGGAGATATACTATCACCAAATATGATATCAGAAAATGTAAGTGCATCATAAACATATAATTCTCTGAAAGTAGACATCTCTATTGACATCTGAAAGGTGGCGTTGTAGCAAAACTCACCCAAGTGTAGCCATTTTGTCCAAGATTTTTGTTGTTCTCCCACATGTTTTCGGAGGTACCCTTCCAACCATTTATTCACCCTCCCTATTTGTCCATCAGTTTGGGGATGGTAGCTTGTACTTGGAGTCAACTTATTTCCCACCAATCTGAAAATTTCTTGCCAAAAAGCACTCATGAATCTACCATCTCTATCACTCGCAATGCTCTTGCGGATCCCATGCAATCTGAATATTTCTTTGGAAAAACGGCCAGCCAATTGTGCATCACTAAAAGAGGATGTAACTGAAAATAAATGAGAAAACTTACTCAATCTATCAACTACCACATATATGCAATCCTTTCCCAAATATTTATGCAAACCGGTGATGAAATCCATCGAAATACTGCCCCATTTTTGCTTTGGAATGGGCAATGGTTGTAATAAAATAGATAGGTATGTGAGTTCTGATTTGTTTTTCTGAAATACCTTGAATTAATTCACATAATTCTGCACATATTCCTTCATTTTCTTCCAATAAAACATTTTTCTTAGTTTCCTATAGGTTTTGAAGATCCACGGATGGCCTGCTAGTGGGGAATCTTGTGCTTCTTGCAAAACTTAATAATTAAGCTATGAATATTGAACCAAATAAATTATTCCCTTATAGTATATCATCCCATTCAAAATTATGTATTTATCATCTCCCATGAGTCCATATAATACATCACAAGCAAACTTATCTTTGGCATATCCAACTAGTAGCATGTCTTTCCAATTTTTAGCAATGACCATGAGAGAAAAACAAGGTCTTTGAGATAATTCATCTACTACAATGTTATTCATTCCTTTCACATATTCAATATCAAAATCATAAGCTTGGATCTTTCTTACCCACTTTTGTTTCCTTTCATTTAGATCCTTTTGGGTAAGGAAGTGTCTTAGACTATTGTGGCCAGTTTTCATCGCAAACTTGTTTCCTACCAAGTATTTTCAGAATTTGTCCAAGGCATTCATCATGGACAAAATCTCTTTTTCATATATGGATTAAATCTTTTAACGAGGCTGCAACTTTCTTCTCTCAAGGGATATAGGGTGTCGTCCTTTCTTTAGGACATCCCCTACTCCTCTGCATGAGACATCACATTCAACAACAAAAGGATTATAAAAATCAGTTAATGTAAGTATGGGACAACTACTCATTACTTATTTCATCTTTTGGAAGGCCTTTTCATCCTCTTCATTCCACTTGAAATCATCCTTCTTAGTCAAATTAGTGAGTGGAGAAGTCAACATGGAGAACCCTTTCACAAACTTCCTGTAGTATGTACATATTCCAATGAAGCCTCTTACTTCTATGATGTTTTTTGGTGATTTTCATTCTAAGATAGATCTTATCTTTTCCATGTGTACTTTCAATCCATATTTCCCAATAATTTTCCCGAAATATAATAGTTCTTTCATCCCAAATTTACATTTATACATCTCAGCATACAAAGACTATTCTTGCAAAGTTTCAACACAATCTCTAGGTTTTTATTGTATTTCACTCCAACAATTAAGAGTGCTCTCCAATCCATACCATTAGGAAAGACAATTCTGGGATCCCATTTTCTTGTATGGATTTTTCCAAAAATCATGAGTTAATAATATATATCATCAAAGTAAATAAAAACATAATAAAATAGTACATCAAGGAGGTGCCTCATCAAAAAGTCATGAAAGTGCTTATACCTCCAAGTAAGTAGACCACCATTTTCCAAGTGCATACAAGCTTCAAGTGACCAATAAAATCTGCTCCAATGACATAGGTGAGGATCCCATGTCCTATAATTCTTCTCCAAAAGCATGTGATATGGATCAAAATATTCATCCATGTATTCTTTCATCCAAGAAGTGAATGAATAATCTCCACTAAAATCTGAACCAAATAATTAGCAAGAGAAACAAGGAGACTTCAAATGACTCAAACAAGTCTCACCCATACATCCATGAATGAGAGGATCATAAATATATAACAAATTATTAGGATGGAAACAAAAATGTTCTACAATCATAAATCTATTCACCCCAGTGTTGGATGAAGTTCCTCCAACATCAAGTGAACCAAGTGTTTAACAATAGAAACTTATGAGTCTTCAAGTGACTCAAATGCATATCATAGGTCCATCCATGTAGATGTGTATCATCATAAAGTAACAAAGGATGCTACTTCAAATTTGAATAAGAATGTGCTCCAACCATGTCATCATAAAAAGTAAATCTAGGAGTTCCATACTCCTCATGTGGCACCATAAAAAAGAACCCTTTCACCCATACTTCATTGAGACTAATGCTGCAAAACATGGGATTGTAGGATGTAGGAGAATGAACTAACTCACCCTAATGGTCAAAAAGTGCAAAAGTTTCATCATGGGAAGTATCCATATGGGCACTATCATACAGCTCCTTCAAAATTGTGAAACCTTTGTCATATATTGGTTTCCAATTTAGAGTAATCATGCTCTTCTTTAAAAATTGCATAATCTTCATCAAGAGACAATTCAAGTTCCTCTTCCACCACATCAAGTATTTGAATCTCTTCAAGTTCGTATTTAGTACCTTCAATAGAAACTTCTTCATACTCATGTGATGTCTCTTCATATTTTTCAAAGTCACTTGGGAGTGAATTTCGATCCACTTCATGTACTACTTCTTCTACTTTACCTATTTGAGAACTAGGTGGTTCATGGATCTCCTCCTTTTGCTCCTTCAAGCAAGTTGATGCATTTTCCCCCTTGGTTTGATTAAAATAAATCTATATTTTCCCAAATTTGGACATCCAACAATTCATATCTTTTCATAATATTATTATTCATGTCTTCAAAGATAGGTTCCATAATTTTTATAAGCTCATCGCCATCATATGAGGTTCCCTTTTCATCCCTAGTCATAGTTTCCTCTTCAACAAAAGAACTTTTGGTTTTCAATATATAATGGCGGTCCAT
Organism: Pseudotsuga menziesii; assembly: GCA_001517045.1. NCBI lineage: Eukaryota > Viridiplantae > Streptophyta > Pinopsida > Pinales > Pinaceae > Pseudotsuga > Pseudotsuga menziesii. Next base: position 243,387 of record LPNX011005006.1, on the reverse strand, counting down.
GAATTACTATCCTAAGAAATATCAGACCACATCAGGTTCCAATATCATGCTCTGATACCACTTGTAATGACCCTTTTTAAAATTTTTACCAAAATGCCCAATTTTCCATTTTTTTCACAATTTTGGCTCTTCACTAGTTTTAGTGTCTTGGTCTCCAAATCAGCCCAATTGCTTCCAAATATTCATAGAAATTGTATGAATTATATAATAACTTAATTATTATTTTCAGGGATGTATTATGGCCCTTCAAACACTTCTGCAAGTCTGTACTAAATTCTGAACAAGATAGAGGATTTTATTGGCATTTTTGGGCCCAAATCTCGTCGGGGTAAGTGGTAGAAATGGCTTCCCAAATGTGAATAAACCCACTCGCATTATGAAATTGAACCAGGATATGTGTATAATACATTATCATAGAATCATTTGCATAACGAATCGACCTCCCATGGATTTTATCACTTCTTTCAATCAGATATAAAAAACTAGTTCTGGACCCTTAGGGAAATGAGGTGTAGTTTTCTCCAATGGTTATGCAATTTGACCCAATGTCCACAATTTCTTAGTTACTGAAAATTAAAACCATAATATAATTTAATTGCATTCCATTCATTCATAAATCATCAATATTTTACACATCCATTCGAATTCATCAAGATTACAAGAGTTTACAACAAGGTAGGGGGGAAATGGAACTGTTTTTTCATTATTGAGCAATAATACATGAGATTTATTGGCCTTTAGAACTGATATATTTCTGAAATTAAATAAAAAATAATTTACATCAGAATACAAAATACTGGAGCAATATAATCTCCCTCAAATAGATGAATAACTCACCAAGTGCATCTCAGTCCATGGAGCTAAAATATGGTGAGAAAAATTGAGATGAAAGGAAGAACAAGATGAAATTTGATGTTTCCATGAGCTGATGTAGCTTGAAATGGTTACTAAGACTCCATTTAATCTCCTTGAAATACCTGAGTGGCCTCTCCTAACACCAAATAGGATGGGAATCTTTCACCCTCGAAATTGGCTAAGGCATGAACTAGTTATCTAGTAGCTCTCTCTCTTCAAAATAAGAAATTTCACAAATGATAAAAAGGAAATTCTCTTGGTTGATTCCTATATTTTATAAAATTAATTATCATTCTAAGGTTCCCAATCCATACACAAACTCAATCCAAGTTTAATTAGGGTGTGTGGTTATGAATTGACATCTATCCCCTCTTTCCTAGCCTTCCACCTTCCCCAAATTGAAGTAGGAGACCATTGAGCTTCAAAAAATCACATGAGATATTTATTGGATGGTATAATTAGACTTGACATGTCATATATGTCATATTTCAGACTTCATATCTGAATTGTTTCATAACTATCATAGAATCACCATCCTTGGTGTCATAGATGTCATAAATGTAAGGGGCATCTAGCCAAGTGTCCATGAAAATCCCATTTGGCTCTTCCTCTCCCCATGTAAGTTACAATTCATCCCGAATTACACCTATGAAGTATATGTAAAAGTATATTAACCTTATAATCCATCCAAAAACATTATCCTTCCCATAGATTCAAGATTGCAAGAGGAGGATTCCATTTAACATAGGAATTCTAGCTTGAGTGGGCCCCATAGTCTCCACGTCTCTCCATTCTCCATAGCCATTTCATTTTTCACTTGAATTCATTTAACTAAATCCATTAAATAAATATTTATTCCATTTGATTTCTAAACACCATTTATTAGCTCCTTTATTAACTTTCCAATGTTTCTACCCAACATAGGGAACTATTAGGATTGATGGAATTTTTCTGCTATGCAATTATTTAAAATGGGGGCATTACATGCACCTGGGAATGAACCGGATCATTGGTATTAGAGATTTATGTTGTTTAGAAGCTTAAGTTACATTAGCACTTTGATTAGAGTTATTTAACTTATGTCTATTCAAACACGCTTGCAAAATCAACAACACAAGAAAACACTTCCTTCTACTTCAGAAAATATGGACAAAGAAATAGACAATAGACATGCTACTGATGAGATAAAGAAACTCATAGAAAAAGAACTGGATTATATATAGACACTTGACATGACTTTCACATTATAGAAACTTCTCAGAATAAACATCAGGGTATGACATGACTCAAGTACATGAAAAATACATCTCGGAATAAACGTCGGGTTACAATACATAAGAAATACAGATGAATACATTCCAAAGTTACAAATACATCAACAATCCCTCTTAACTAGGAAGGTATTCTCTCGACACAATTTTCATCACTGGTCTTCTTCTTTGGATCTTCTTGTCATATGCATCTTTAAGTCATATTCATCTTCAAGTCATCTTCATCTGCATCTGGATCATCACTTGATCTGGATCATCGTCACTAGATCATACTCGATCTAGAACATCAGTAGATCATCATCACTAGGTCTGGATCATCACTGGACATCATCACTGGATTTGGATCATCACTTGATCTGGATCATCACTGTTGGATCTGGATCATCACTTGATCTAGATCTCTTGGAGTCATCATCACTTGATCTGGATCTCTTGGAGTCATCATAACTGGATCTAGATCATGGCTCGATCTGGATCAGCTCTAGTCATCATCATGTGTGCTATCTCATGATTCTTCTCATCATAGGAATTTCTACAGAGCCAACCTTCTTTCATGCTGGTTGTAGGCCTAGCCATCATTTAGGTCTTCTTCAGTGCTTATATCTGACCTACTCGTCAGAATAGCCCACCCAACACTTACATATGACCTACTCATTATAAAGGCACGCCCAACACTCACATCTGATCATGTAGAAGCCTACAATCACATCAGAAAGGCCCAACACTCACATTCACCAGCATGATAGGGAATCACTATCATCTATGAAAAGGATCCAACACTTATATCTGACATGGTAGGAACCAAATCCTACACCCTCGTCAGAAAGGATTCCACTCACACCTGACCTGGAAGGAACCAAATACTCCACCCTCAACAGAATGGCCCCCAGTCCTAGACTAAGCTACCTAGTAACGGACCAGGTGCTTCCATTCTCCTAGAGAATGGTAGTTGACCTTATATCTGACCTGGTAGGAACCAAATCCTACACCCTCACTAGAATGGCCTACACTCACATATGACCTGGTAGGAACCAAATCCTACACCCTTGCAAGAATTGCCCCCAGTCCCAAACTGAGCTACCTAGTAATGGACTAGGTTCCTCCACTCTCATGGAGAGTGGTAGTTTCCATTACATCTAACCTACTTGTTAGAATGGCCAGCACTCATATCTGACATGGGAGGAACTTAATCCTTTAGCCATGACAGAATGGCTCAGCCCTTACATCTAACCTGCTCGTCAGAATGGTTCTCTCAATACCGGACTGAGTGTTCCTGGTAATTGACCAGGTACCTCCATTCCCAGAATGGCATTCAACACTCATATCTGAAATGGAATGAACTTAATCCTCTCACCATGACATAATGGCTCAACCCTTATATCTAACCTAATCATTAGAATGGATATGGATCTCAGCACTCATATCTGACATGGAAGGAACCAAATCCTCTCACCATGATAGAATGGATCAACCCTTATATCTGACCTACTCATCAGAATGGCTTTAGGACTCATCACTTTCCCTTGGAGGAAACCTCAAACTGGAGAACACCAAGCTTCTCCCTGAAGTACTTGAACTTCACTCTGGCTAATGGCTTCGTCAACACATCAGCTATCTGTTCCTCCATCACAACATACTGGAGCTTCACTACTCCCCTCTGCACCATATCCTTGATATAGTGATACTTTAACTCAATATGCTTTGACTTGTCATGGAACACTGGATTCTATGACAACTTCATGCAACTCTGGTTGTCACAATGTATACAAGTAGCATCCAACTAGAGATCAAATAAATCAGACAGTAGCTTCCTTAGCCATACTGCCTCACAACTAGATGAACAAGCTACGACATACTTTGATTCAGCTATACTTAGTGCCACACAATATTTATTCCAGCTAAACCAAGAGATCACACCTGATCCCTTACTGAAGCAACACTCTCAAGTGTTCTTCCTATCGATGGCATGCCTACCCAATCTGCATCAACATAACCCTCCAAGTTAATCTTCTGATTCACATTGTACTTGAGCCCATAATCAACTGTACCCCTATATGCTTTTCAAACATTAGGTGAACATGTCTCAATGTGTTCATAGCAAAGCAAATATCTGGTCTCGGGTACATTAAGGACCCAATCATCTGACAATGCATCACTTAAGAGCTTCATGTTTGATGCCATAGGTGTGGTCATGCAGTCCGTCATCCTGAACCTATTTAGGATCTCTACTACATACTTCCTTTGTCCACACCTCCATGCATAGAACAATAGTACATCAACAAATAACAGGAGCATCACTAGTCTTCCGTCTTCAACCTTGAAGCAAGGGTTGGAATCCACTTTACTCTCAATAAATCCTAGAGTCATCAGTAATCTATCCATCCTGTCATACCATGTTGAACCTCGGGATCTTCTACAGTCACTCCCTCTGACGCGGAGCATCTTACTCCCTCTGTCTTATGTACTCTATGCACTGAAACATTATGTACTAGAGTGACAAGTAGTATCCATCTAGGATCATTGGATACCAAGATCCTCTATTTTGAACTTTTTCAAAAGTTCTTCTCACATCCATCTGTGAGCTTGTCATCCTTTATCAACCTTGTAGCAAAGGTTAATATATTCATCAAGCTCATCATCTATGTGTTATCCCATGGGTGTCTTCTAAACTCGTTTAAGGCCTTCTTTCATTTGCACACATGATTATGCATGTCATGTGACTTCACTTCCAGTGGCTGCAAATGTCTCTTCGTAGTCTATGCCTTGTATCCCACGATGTTTCCATCAAATGCATGATGGAACTATGAACTTCCCTTCACGTATCGATACTACATCCTAGACATCATTCTTCTTGAACTTCTTCATAGCTTGAAGGTTCTGTATCAATGATGTCGCTACATTCATCATATTATTCTTCATCTTGAGCTATCGTCACTTGTTCTTCAGAACAAGTCTCATCCTTCTTTGCTTGTAGGCAATTATGTATGCGATCTTTCCTACAAGTCAAATGCATTTGTATGGTTAGAAAAATTTCATAAGGAACATTCATACTAGAAAATTATTATGCATAAATATATGATTGTGCAACTACTTTATCCAATACAACATTCATCCATATCTCACAGAAACGTTTCTAGATTCCTTCCATCCTTACCAGGACAACATTGAGATTGTGCACTAATCCAATATGTCAGCAAAGAGGTTTCATTCTAGATAAATAGCAATGGATAGTTGTATAGAACCATGATATACTTACCCATTACATGCATATTAGTAGTATACTATCGTTAATGAAGACATTCTATCGTGCATAATACATCAATTGAATATAAACAAATGCATAACAAAACAAGAACATGAAATGACAATTGAATACTTATCTTTATTTGTTTCATGGGTAGACTTCTTTTTGAGCCTTCAGCTTCATCGTCTTCTTCATCCATAACAGCATCATTTCTTATCCAAGTGGTAAGGTGGGTAAGAGGCTCTTCAAGAGTTGAGCTCTTCATATTCCTCGTCGATTGAGGGATCTTCTTTGGATGGTGAGAGCTTGATCTTTAGTTGCTCCCATCTTCTCTTCTCTTCTTATGATTCAAGCTTCTTCTTCTTATCGGAGTCTGCTGAAAGTAATCACTTCCTTCTGGCACACATTCTTCAAATGAATGAATCCCATGATCCTGGGAGGCCATTAAAGACGGTTATCACCACTTCTGCATTCTCCACTTCTTCTTCTACCGCTTCAAGTTGTTCTGCATTTTGGATCTTCACATTGTTCAACTATTTTCTCAAAGCCATCTTCAGATTTATGTTCTTCCCTTCAAATAGCTTGTTCAAGGAATCAAACATCTTCGGTGTCTTTAGGAAATACACGTGTGGTACAAATTGATCCATGATTGAATCAACAATTATCTTCTTGGTCTTGAGCAAGTTCTTCTTGTGTAAGGCTTTGAGCCTCATCTCCCTCTGGAACTGGAACCTCTCTCCTTGTGTAGGTGTCCAATTCATTTTCTTTAGAGAGATCATATACTTTCATGCTTGGATTTTGTCAAATTCACCAATATTATCATCAAGCTGATGTGATAGATCACTTTGAAATGATAACCTCAAATGAAAATAGCAAAATATTATATCTTACCGATTTGACATGTCCATCCTAGTTCTGGAGCTGGCTGATCTAGGGTTTATCAGAGAAACCCTAATTTTCAAAACTTGGAATCTTTCAAATATTATTGGATAGAAAGATATATCTCTTCAAATGGAGCTATCTATTGTACTCCTTTTCCGAAAATAGTGGAGGGAAGCTCCCGGAACAGGAAGCCCTAGTTTTCCAATTTCTTCTACAGAAATGCTTGTTACTATTTCTACGGTATCTCCAAAATTACTACTTCTCTATGTCTGAAATTTCTCACTGAGGTAACCCCTCATGACACTGATCCAACACCATAGGTTTCAGCAGAATTGGTTTCACCAATTGGGCCTTATGGTCCTTTTCCCAAGGTGACCTGTTACAGGACTATTCAGAATAGTGAAGTTGTACAGACTGCCACATGTCACTGGTTCATCTTCTGAGTCTGAAAATAGGACAAAATAAATTAAAGTCCGTTCCATTTCTGTAACATCTTTAGAAATTGCATTTGGACTAGTGTTTCTCAATATATAGAAATTCTCCCCATGTGTCGTGCTTAGGGATGAATTTTGGAAGAGGTTAGAACCCTAACATGGAGTGATGATATCTCCCAGAATATAGCTAATAGGAGGATGAAGTTTGGACAAAGTGTACATCAGGATGTTATATTCAGCCTCTACAATTTTCAGCTCTTGATCATTCTCCAATCTCAGGATATAGCGAATGTACCAAAACTTAGCAGTTTTAGTATTTTGGGTTTTTCTAGCTCGGGGTCAAACTAGGATTTGACTTTCCTGGAGTTTCACCCAACCAAAAATATTGATCCAGGTCTCTAAACTTCGATTTTGGTGAGGAGATAAATCCTATGCCACTCTCACTCAAAAATTCCTCTTCTGCAAGAATCCCTAATTTCCCGCACCAAAACTAAAAAAGCTCGAAATCAAATTCTGCTTCGACAGAAAGATGCGCCCTTCAATGGAGAGTCAGCCTAGCATACTTTTGCTGATGGATTGTGGAGAGATACCCAAAAAGTAAGAATCCCTATCTTCTATATATGCACAATGTATTCTTTTAAAGTTAGCCCTNTGATCTTAGGATCTTTAACTGAGAGAATAACATGCACAACAATAAAACACAAGCACAACACAAGAGACAAGAGACACAAATAATTTTCCTTGGGGAAACCATAAAGGATAAAACCCCACAAATTCCTTAGAGATAGAATCAGCACCAAAGGTAAAACCCGAAAACATAAAGATGATCTCCTTGACAGTAGTAGTCTCTCTCTTGTCTTAGCAAATTCTCTCTCTCACCCATGCACCCCAATGAGTGAGTGTGTGTGTAATAAATAGAGAGGCTCACTCTCTATTTATATTCTTTCGTTCACTTGAAACCCACTCCAACATGTTGGCCTCACTTAATATTTACTTACTATAGCCAGCATCTCTAGGAGTGTCTAATAACCCTAGTGCCCCACCACTTGTGGGGACTTTGCCTCCTTCGACCAATAGGAGGGTAACACAATGGTGGGGAGTATTGCCCTGAATTACAATGACTTACCTAGGGTTTACTTCACTAGGATAGTCTAATAACCCTAGGGCCCCATAATTGTGGGGACTTTAACCCTTGACCAATAGGAGGGTTACCCACAATGACTTGACATGACTTTCACATTATAAAAACTTCCCGGAATAAACATCAGGGTATGACATGACTCAAGTACATCAAAAATACATCCCAGAATAAACACTGGGTTACAATACATAAGAAATATGGATGAATACATTCCAAAGTTACAAATACATCAACAGTCTGAAGAATGGACATGAACTAAGAATTACACGACAATGTAGAATAACCTAATTTATTAATCCCTTTTAAGATGAAGTACTCTGTGACATGGCACCGCTTTCCATAGCCAATGTCATGTTCAAAAAACCTTACCTATAAGATCAACATGGCACATATCTGTCACGGCCTTAGAAGGTGATTGTCAAAATTTAGAATCAATGGTTGACATACCAAAGATAAAACCGACATCAACTATTGCTATTATAACTACAAAAAAAACAAAGAAGCTTATCAATCATGCTCAGAAGTTCCCAAAAATTATGTAAATCCTCAACATTCCAAGAATATTACAGCAACAAGTCAAATCACTGACCAATGCAGCGCCCGGAAACAATAATAGATTGACCACATTCTTGAGGAATACCAGAACATATTTCAAGACCGAATGGAGTACCTTTGCATTGTCAGGTAAAACACTCGATTGAACTTGTTCCTGGTTCTTCATTAACTAACATGTCTCTTTACAAAATACCAATTCTAGAGAACGAAGAGATTCACAGACAAATTTAGGATTTGATCCACAAAGGTCACATCCTCCCCAACTCCTCTCCTTGTGGAAGTCTAGTCATGCTAGTTCCAAAAAAATATGGGATTTGGCACATGTGCATCGAATATCATGCTCTCAACAAAATTTTAGCATAGAACAAATACCCTATTCCAAGGATAGACAAACTTATCGATAATTTGAAAGGTGCTAAGTTCTTTACAAATATCGACCTCAAGTCGAGATATCATCAAATTCCAATAAATTCCACTGATGTATGGAGAACATATTTAAGAACCAAGGAAGGATTGTTTGAATGTTTAGTCATGCCTTTCGACTTAGTCAATGCACTTGCAACCTTCATAAGATATATGGATGACCTTCTATGACCTTTCATAGGCAAGTGCGCCATTGTGTATCTCGATGATATTTTGATTTTCGGTAGATCATGGGAAGAACATGTCAGATAGCTTTGACAATTATTTGACACTCTCCAGCAACATCGACTATATCTGAACATGGAAAAATTCTCATTTGCAATGACCGATATCAAACTTTTGGGGTATGTAATTGACTTTGCAGGCATTCATGTTGGCCTAGACGAAGTACAGATCCTCAAAGATTGGCCCATTCCTCAAAACATTCATGAACTAAGAATTTTTCATCGTTTGCTGAATTTCTATCGATGGTTCATACTTGGCTTTAGCCACATCACATGGCATTTGAATCAATTGACTAAAGGAAATGGGAAAATTGGATTCAATTAAACACCAACAAAATAACAAGCTTTTGAATAGCAACAAAAAAAGATTTATACTGCACCAGTACTTGTGTTACATTATTTTCATCAACCCTTTGAGATTGACATGGATGCATCAGACTATGCTATCAGTGTAGTGATTGCTTAGTCAGGTCACCCATTCGCTTTTCATTCTGAAACTTTCAATGACACTGTTAAAAGGCATTTGACGTATGAAAAAGAACTGTACTCAATTTTCCAAGCTCTTAAGTAACTGAGAGAGTACATTCTTAGCAAGGAAATGGTTACCCTCACTAATTATAAACCTTTGCATTTCACTCTATCCCAGTTGAAAATAAAGACAACTCGACAACTCAAGTGGATTAATTACCTGCAACAATTTCAGTTGGTAATTAAGTATCAAAAAGGAAAATCCAATGCCGTAATCGATTGTCTCAGCCGATCACCCTATACTCTATTATTTATAGTGATTCCATATGTAGGGTTACAACACCACTAATCAACAACTTTATTTTGTATACTGCAAGTTCTCTGCAATTTATTGACATCTTCAAACCTACACGATGTCTACTACCGACTACTTCCTAAAGGACACCTTGCTATACAAGCTTGTACAACTTTGTGTACCGACCGATGAGCACCGAAAATGACTCATTTGGGATGCACACTACAGCAAAACTACGGGACATTTTGGAGTTGCAAAAACACTTGTTATTCTCCAAAAGTATTTTTACTAGACTTCATTCAAATATGAATTCAACAAGTACATTTGATCATGTGTAGTTTGTGCCATTGCTAAACCGTCGAATCAATGACAAGTACTGTACACACCTCTTCCAGTTCCTAGTCGATGATGGTAATCTATTTCTATGGACTACTTGATGGGATATCCTACTACCAAAAATTAGCATGACATGATATTAGTAGTAGTTGGAATATTTTCCAAGATGGCTATACTTATATTGTGCAAGAAGACTACAACAACACAACACACTGATCAGCTCTTCTTTGAACAGGTGTGGAAACATTATGGCCTCCCAATGACCATTATTTCTAATACAGATTTTATATTTTTCATCACCTTTTTGAAAAATCTCTGCAAACAACTCGGCACAAGACTTTATTTGTTGATAACCTTCCATTCGCAGACAAATGGATAGATGAAATTTCTAAATCTTTGCATGTACAATAAAAATCATCCTCAAACATGGGATACAGCACAACTGCAATCATGCTCAACATAGTACTATGAGTGTTGGACCAGGAAAAATGCATAAGGAATAACCTAAAGGGAAAGCGAAAGAAGAAAAGTGAGCACGCAACGGGATAAAAAGTAGTCAAAGGATGGAAAGCAGGCGCAGAAGAGAGGAAGTTGTGATGCATATTGGTGTGACAAAGGAAAATGAATACCTTAATAGGCAGGTGGAAGAGTAAAGGATGGGAAGGTGTAGTTCAAGAAGTATTGCAGGAGCTCGAGTCAGTGGAAGACTAAAGGATAGTTTTGCTGCTAGTTATGACCTATACAGGCAAACTGAAAGACATTTCCGCGGCTAGTTAAGGCCTCTGATCAATGAAATGCAGGATTTTTGCAGCTAGTATGGCCTCTCATAAATGTAATAGAATATATTTTATGGCTATTTATGTCTCTTATAACTGAGTTGTACTCAGTTGACCCTACACGGTCTTGTAAATTATATAAGTAAGAGGAACTTGTTCTATATAAGGGTTAGCTTCAAGAAATAGTTTCCAGTTAGCTTCATTAAGAGTTGGTAAGAGTATGAGTATTATGAGAGATCAAAGAGTAGTTTGATAGTATAAGTTTGTTGAGTCACAGATCCGGAGCTGAGTGCACATACTATTTTGTAAGAGTTAATATGCAATTGTGTGAGCAGAGAGTAAAGTTGAAGAGTTGATCTAGGCTGTTTGTGGATCAATAGGAGTAGATAGAAGAATAAACTAGAGAGCATGAGAGAAAGAATATTATAAATGAAGAGCACCGTTGGTGGTTTTTCCCATATGGGTTTCCATGTTATTTCCTCTGTTAATGAATGATTAAATCTTGTGTTGAATGTTAATTAGCTCGCATTATTTATGTTTATTGTTTGAATGAATATCACAGTACTGATAATTAGTGAATGGATGGATATCTAAGAATTGTTGAGAATTGTGTATCATTTCATGTTTAAACACTGTTAAGTCATGATATACGTCACATCACATTCATTTACTTTAAAGGAATCAGCTATGTCAGACTATTGCACTAGCGTTCAAGTTGTTAGGGACAGGTTATGTAACATGTTAGTTCTATCGCACTATTGCACCACTGTCGAGTGATAAAGACTCCAACCCTCCATCTCTGTCGAGCTCCTTGGCCACGCTCCAAGGGATTATAATCCCTCTCCAACTACAAAAACACGGTTTTGGAAGTTACAAATTCAGATATCTCGGGTGATACTATGCCTTCCTCACAGGTGTTGCCGGCTGAGCTTGCTCCGTTGGGTCGATGTCTTTGGGTGTTTTGTTGGTTTTGTGTTCTTGTTGAACCTGGTTCGTGAGAGTGAGTAAAATTAGGCCAACAAATGGTTCTATTGTTGGGACCATAATCATTTGAGTCGAGGGATATCATTGTTGCATCTGACAAAGAAGGAAATAGAGGATTAGATGGAGTCTAAGATGCTAGCATTTGCGCAAGAATAAAGTGCAAGGTCATGGTTGAGTGTAGAAAACTGGTTATACCGATACATATAATCTGATATTCATGAGATATTCTTTACAGAGTTTCCTCTTATGCTGCATGAGTGGTTGTCAAGATTCGCAGCTCAGCAGACAAATTTCCAAAGAAGAGAGGTGGTCAGTTGGAGTGAACTGTTGATCCGCGAGATAACCACTGTAAGTAAACCCATATCTAGAGTTGTTTATTTTTGGGTTGATAGTATTTTGAAAGGGTATATTACTGATTTTGTAGTAGAAATGATAACCTCTTATAGTGAGGCTGAAATAAATTTCTTCCAAGGACTGTGAAGAAGGTTCTTATTTTTTATAAATACATGGATACATATGCTCGTCTATGAGAAGGGTATCTTGTAGTTGAGTAGTTGAACCGCATATCCAAAGGATGGGATAGTCGTAGATGAACTATAAGGAAAATGGGATATGGTGAGCTGAAATGTTCCCACGAAGCAAATAACTTGAACTAGAAGTTGGATTCTTAAGGAGTGGAAGGAGATTCAGGTCAGGAAAGAGAAGAAATATAGTAGGAGGAAGAGGGACTCCTAGTCTATTCTAAGAGAGTGAGTATGAAGTTGATTCACAGCTAGACAAAGATTCGTGTGATGCACAGAGATACTATAGCCTAATTTATGAAGGAGCAGAAGAATCTGAAGAATCTGCAGAGACACTAAGATCAAGTTGCAACTACATCACATCAGGAGTATTTCCAAAGGTAATGTCTAGAGCCTCATCTACTAAAAGAAATGTTAATATTGATAGTGATAGTACTACGACTAGCACGCAAGAGGGTACACCTCCATTAAATTATTCATTAGATAAACCCGACGCCAACTCAATTACTGGGGAAGATATTATATTACCGAAATTCAATGGGAATTGAGCAGAATATCCGTAGCAACATTGGTTCCTTTGCGAAGTTGTTTGGATGGTTCCCCAATTTCATAGTGCAATCCTAAGAAAAGTGCAGATGATCACGACTCTGAGGTGTCGTGCACTGGACTAGTTTATGAATTTATGTTTAGTGCCATTATGAACCCCACAGAACACCCTTGATGAGATCCGACTCGCGATGATTTGTGAGTTTAGAAAACCTAAAAATGAGTCAAAGTGCATCACTGAGACCAAGGAGATAAAGAAGTTACCGACGGAACACATATGGAATTTTGATTAGTGGTTTAAGTATTTGCTGGCCAAAGTTAGTTTCCATATATCAAATGTACAATATAAGGAGTGGTTTATTGCTACATTATTAGCACACATTTGAGCTCCTTTGATGCAACAAAATATTGTGTCACAGACAGAAGCGCTAGAACTAGCGATGAAGCTGGAATCCTCATCGATCAAAGATGGTGATGCAAGAATGATGTAGATTCAGTTGTATTTGGATAATCTAGCCATGTAGCTTCAGGATATCAAGAAGGGTAAAGAAGCATGTGAGGACCTATGGCACACAAGATGTCGAATGGATAGATACACCAAGGATAATTGTCCATCATACATGAACTATATCTCATCAGGTGCACCAAATCCATTGAGTACCCATGGGATACCCTGGTGCCAAATATGCCATACTAGAGGGCATCGTGATGGAGAGTTCCTAAACTTACAGAAGATTGGAAGTACCCCAGCCAACCTATTCTATAAATTTTGCAAATCAGTAGGGCATGATAAGAAGGATTGCAGAGCATGTCATCTCCTAAAGGAGAAGACAGTAGACACCTACTTAATGAAGAACGATGGGAAGGTTCAGGATGAAAAAGTGCAAGCACACTACCTGCCTGTGCCTTTCCCACAAAACAAGTATCAAATCTAGTATCAACAATAGTATGTGCCACAAAATCAGTACCCACCAGAGTAGCCACACCCTCAGGGAAGGGGGCATGGAAACTTTAGAGGTAGAGGAGGAGGAGGATTTGGAAAAGGAAGAGGGTAGGTTACATGCTATAACCATGGAAAAACTGATTATTATTTTAGATATTTTCAGGAACTTGGAAACACACGTTCTTACTGCAAAGAACATGACCATAATATGGAGCGATGTCCGGTTGATTGCGAAGTGGAAAGATGGAAATGTTGTAGGTCATAACCCTATGCAGAATCTAAATCCAAATCCAAATACTACCCTCAATGTTCAAATGATTGTTGTTGAGCCAATAGAGTCTAGTGTTATTATCACAACAGGAGGAGGTGTTGTGACTGAAGTTGATCAAGATATACCGCAAAAATAACTATAGCCACTGGTGCGACCCGCAGCGCAGAAGAAAGTACCATTCGACGTTCAAAAGCATAAGAAAGTCTTTTTGGAAGCACGACCAGAGTTTTTGGATCATGAACAACCATCAACCTCAACCATTTTAGAATAATCAAGCCATAGTTACCCATATTTGACATTAATTAAATCTTTTTTTTCTTATTCCTAGATTCGTATATTCCCTCTCTATGCTAGTTGACGTCCACATGTTCCTGGAAGTAAATACTTGCTAAATTGGGTCATGGAGTGCTTTGGATTCATCCTAGAAACTTATCTATTAAGTATGCTTCATTCCTGGTTCCTTAAAGTGCGTATATGCTTTTTCTGAAAGCTGCCTTGCTTTACAACAGTTTTAAGGCATAAAGGAAAAGCTAGTTTAAGGCCTTGTTTTTTTACCACATCATCCTCCTTCCTTTTATCCAAAAAAAATCATGAGTGAGTTTCTTTCCACCACTTATTATCTTTCCCACTTTCTTTAGATTTGGAAAGTCCATTTTGCACCTATGGGGTATTTGACTTGATTTAGTAAGCCTGCTTTTTTACCAATTCGGATACAAACCTAGCGATTTCAAATCTCTCATGTAATTATATATTTGAGAAAACTATTACTTAATATGGTTGGATTATGTACACTTATTCAATATAGGCTTAAGTTATGCTCCAATTTCAGTCTCCTTTTATGTGAATTTTGCATGTTTGATTAGCAATTTTGTGAGTGTACTGTGATCTATCACTTTGGTTCAATTTCCGCATGGTATCAGATCCCTTTTAGATTGATTTATCTCCTTCCAAATTTTGATTGCAGGTTCGACATCACTGACAGGGAGCACATTCTGCTGACTGAAGGGCACAAGAGCTCATATGTGGACCAATCTCAAAGGATCATCTTGAATCCATTAAATTTATTCAAATTGAAAGTTGAGATGGATATATTGTTGAGATACAAAGGTCTCTACAGGGTTACCATGGCTACTGAAGTAGAGCCCAATGCAGCTATAGAGAAAATGAAATGGCACAACAGGAGGGATGACGCCTATGGTATTTTGTGTCTGAGTATTTCAAGAGACCTCCTCTTTCATCTTGATTCATTGAAATATCCTAATGAGGTGTGGGATAATCTTGAAGATATTTTTGGAAATACAGATGATATGAGAGCACATCAAATCAAGAATTATTTGATCTCCTTGAGTCCCAGTAGATTCGAATCATTGCAACTCTATTTTACCAAGTTTAAGGTTGTTGTTTTGTAGTTAAAACAATGCGGGATTGAAAAGAATGGGGAGAAACTATTTTTGACCATTCTCTCAAAGCTTCCTCCTGACTATTTAGTGTTTGTTTTGACCTTCTATGCCACTAAATTGACAAATCAAACCTGGAAGATTCCTAATCTTGTTGAGTTCATGGAATCCCTCACCCAGGAGCAAGATAAATTGGTGATGATGGGCACCATCAAACCTTCCAAATACCAAGCTTTGGTTGCTGAAGATTCGAAGGTGGATTCAAAAAGAAAGACAAAAGCTAAAAAGACACCTGAGCAAAAGAGATACAAGGAAAAGTCTCAAGAGGAGTCCTCGGGATCCAAGAAGAACCCCCAGAAGAAGAAGAACAAAGGAGAAATGAGCAAGTGCACATATTGCAGTAAGGGTTATCATCTAAAGAGATCTTGTATGAAAAATAAAATGGACATGTTGACCCAAATCCTAGAGAAGAACAACATTTCCCTTCCTGATTGCTTAAAGAAGAGGGAAGGAGGATCAAATTCATAAGACAAGGAGAAAGTACATGCCTTGGTTGCTGGCACCTCAAGCTCACCTAGCTTCATCATTGATTCTGGAGCTTCTAGACATATGGTTTCAGAAAGGGAGATATTTTCCTCTCTTGACATGTTGAAAGGTCCACCAATAGTTTTGGTAGATAAATCTCCGCCTAACAATATGGGAAAGAGTAGGATTTATATTAACCATGGTAATTTCAATAATGTGTTGTATGTTCCAGGTCTTGCCTCTAATATCTTGTTAGTGTATCAGATGACTGACACTGGGTCTCCAAAGAAATTAATATTCTCCCCCAATGAAGTTTAAATCACTGAGATTTTGAATGGTAAAGTCATAGCAAAACGTGTTGTTGATCACACTTCGAAGGTATACAAGTTTTCCCATTTTCTACCATACTCAAACCCCTCTGCTCTTTTTACTCATGCTAATGAAGCAAGAAACATTTGGAATGAAATATTTGGACATCTTAACTACAAGTATATTTATGATTTTAGTGACAAAGAAATGGTCATAGGGTTACCAAAATCAAGTTTTGTAAGGGAGTATGTCAAGGTTGTATCCTAGGAAAACACCTAGAGCACATGTATGAGAGAGCTAGTCATGAGAGAACCTCTGCACCTCTTGAGTTGATCCATAGTGACATTGCTGGTCCATTCCCTCATATGTCCATGAGTGAATAAAAATATGGATTCACCTTCATAGATTCCTTTTCCAAGTATTGTTGGGTTTACTTCCTAAAGCATAAGTCTGAAGTCTTTGACCTCTTCAAAGTCTTTAGGGCCTTGGTTGAAAACCAGTTTGGAGGAAAATAAAGATCCTCGGATCTGAAAATGGTGGTGAGTATGTCAAGTGTGAGTTCATCTAGTACTGTAAATATGCAGGTATCTAGATGCAGCATTCTATTCCTTACACACCAGAACAAAATGTTGTTGCTGAGAGAAAGAATAGATCACTGAAGGAGATGGAAAATTGCATGATGGAGGCTAAAAATTTGCCAACAAAGTTTTGGTACGAGGCTATAAAATGTGCATCCTATATTCAGAATAGGGTTCCACATAAGAATCGTTATGGTATGACTCCTTTCAAATCTTGGAGTGGGCACAAGCAAGATCTGACCCATTTCATGATTTTTGGCTCAAAGGTTTGGGCTAGAATTCCAACTGAAAAGAGGAAGGATTTGCAACCCCAAAGCTAAGAGTGCATATTTGTTGGGTATTATAATATTCAAAAGGGTAAAAATCCAATCAAATTTATCACTAAAAAATCCTTCATTTAAAGAAATGTTTAGCTCGAAGAAGAACCTCTAACAGTAGTTGAAGTTGGAGAGTCCTCTTCACCACCACAGCCATTGATTGTAAGTGAAGAGACTAATGAGTTTTCTGATTCTGATATGTCTGATAATGATGAATTAATTGTATATCCTAACATTCCTACAAGACAAAATTAAGAATAAAGGACCATTCATGCAACTGGGGAACAAGCTGGAAATCCTAATGACACTAGGAGGACTAGATCTCAGTTTGAGAGTGCTCTTTATGTGAAAGATCCACTCTTTACTAAGAAGTGTTATTTGATGATAGATTCTGATCCATATAAATATAAATATGAATCACATGATATAATATGGAAAAAAACCATGAAATAAGAATTCAGCTCGCTCCAGAAGAACAACACATGGGAACTGGTTGATCCCCCCCCCATGGAGAAAGCTAGTGAAGTGTAAGTGGGTTTTTAAAACTAAGTTTGCTGTTGATGGTTCACCTTTGAAATATAAAGAAATATTGGTAGCCAATATATACTCTCAGTTACATGGTATTGATTACAATGAGACCTTTGCACCAGTGGCAAATATGGGCTCCATAAGGCTATCTCTAACCATTGCAGCTTCGAAGCAATGGGAGGTACATCACATGGATGTGAAGTGTGCCTTTCTGAATGGAGATCTGAATGAATATATTTATATTCAGAAACCATAATTTTTTGTATCTAATCCATATTTCATGTAGAGGTTAAAGAAATCATTGTACGGGCTCAAGCAAGCCCCCAGTGCTTGGTATGCCAAGATTGATGGCTTTCTGCTGTCACTGAGTTTTGTTTGATGCAAGTCTGATAATAATATCTATTTGAAGCTGATTCATGGTTATTTAATGATATTTTTTTCTATGTGGATGACCTACTAATTATAGGAAGTTCAAATAAAGAGATTTCCTCCTTGAAGGATGCAATGAACCATTCCTTTTCTATGACATATTTGGGATTGTTGAGCCAATTCTTGGGTCTCAAAATTGCTCAATCCCAACATGGAATCAAGGTTCATCAGTCAAAGTATGCTTCATATTTTCTCACCAAGTTCAGCATGAAATATTGCAAGCCAAGAAAGACTCCCTTCCTTTCAAGAGTTAGTCTTGAACAAGCAGGTTCTTCTCCTATGGTAAATAATACACTGTATAGGCAGACCAGCTTTTCCTTTATGCCTTAAAATTGCTGTAAAGCAAGGAAGGTTTCAGAAAAAGAAGATATGCACTTTAAGGAACTAGTAATAAATAATACTTGCTAAATAAGTTTCTAGGATGATTCCAAAGAGCTCCATGACCCATTTTAGCAAGTATTGACTTCTAGGAACATGTGGAAGTCAACTAGCATAGAGAGGGAATCTAGGAATCTAGGAATAAGACAGAAATGATTTAATTAATGTAACATATGGGTAAATATGGGTTGATTATTATAACACCCCCCCTTAAGCCTGACTCTATGAGTAAATATCATAAAATTATAGGGCCTAGCAACAAGCCTTATTCACCCTTTTACATACTGCATGTCCATACAACCAAGGAAAGAGGAAAAAACCCAGTGGGAAAATCCTCCCTTAAGCATGGACAGGAAACAAAATTTTGGAAATTTTGTTATCAATCATTTTTCACCACATGATCAAAAACCCCTAGCAGTGATATGAGATTATTGAAGGTCTTCTCACATAATACTTTGGTGAAGATATCTGCTACTTGTTCTGAAGATGAGCAGTAGAGTAGAGCAATGGTACCATCATGCACAAGCTCCCTAATATAGTGCATATGGATCTCAATGTGCTTGGTTATTTTTCTTTGAACTAGTTCAAAGGATATTCGAATGGTTATTTTATTGTCACAATAGATGACTATTGAAAAATCTTATTCGAAGCCACATTCTCCAAGTATCCTTTGCAACCATAAACATTTAGTAGATGCATTTACAACTCCTCTATACTCTGCCTCTATAGATGAGAATGATATGGCACTCTGCTTCTTACTTGACCAGCTGATTGGTCCTTCTACAAGCATGAACACATATCATGAGGTATAATTTTGAACTATGTTGTCACCTACCCAATCACTGTCAGTAAATCCAACTATATCTAAGTCAGATTTGGTTTGTTCTGTTTGTATAATTCATTCCTATTCACTGCATCAATAATTTGGACTCTTTTCTTGATGATATAAATGGAACAACAATTCTAACATGGTATCATATCCATTCAAGTGAGCTTCATGTCTGTCTACTCTCCATTGAACACCAGATGCAGTTGGGTTTCCACAGAAGTCCTGCAAGGAATGCCTTGCTTCCTCTAAATTTATTTAGAGTGGAGGTGTGGGCATGATGGACCAGGACGAAAGGATTTATTCTAACATATTTCAAATATTTTTTGTTTTGTAGTTTCAACTTCATATGGATTCAACATTATCAGTTCCTCTTCTTACTCCATCCACAGGATATTCAAAATGGAAGTTGAACATGAATGTATCTCTAAAGAGACAGGGTCTCTACAAGGTATCTACGGGACTTGGTAAAGAGTCTTATAAATATGAGAATGACTGGATAAATGATGGTGATAGATATTTTTGAAGAATAGGCCTTCCTGTTTCTCCTAGCTTGCACTTCCTTATTGATTCTGCAGAATACCCAAAGGATCTCTGGACAAAACTGGATAGAACCTTTGGGAAGCACAATGAGGATTATTATAGAAATTTGGAGAGCACATTCAGAAACACAAGATTTATTTATTCAAAATTCTCATCCTCTACTCTCTCTGATGAATTTGTTCAAGATGAAGAAGAAGCAGAATCTTCCACACAGTCAATTCAAACTGAAGAAAGTCTCCTTGGAGTGACTGCTTCTCCAGCTGCTCTGAAAGTTTATGAGATATATGATATCTCATGTTCTCATATGGCATATCCATAAGAATACATTCAAATATATGTTATTTAATAAAAAATCTCCTTCCATTCTATGCAAAAATTATCCAATGATTCGTCTATTATAAATTATGTGCATAGTTTACTAGTGATTACTCCAAGAAAGGGAGAGGAATTTGATTTATTTGTCTCTAATGATGTTGTTGGTGTGAAGATAAGTAATTATTTGGATATTTTGGAAATAATATCATATTTTAGGATTAATCCATTCACTATCATTGATCTAGATCTTCCAACAAATTCCTACATGATTACATGCACCAATACTCAGAATTTTTAAGAAGGAGAAAATTGTGTATCTATCATCTCAGTGGAGCACATTCCTGGATTCGATATGCCTATTTGGATATGATATGATATTATTTGGATCTTATCTGATACTATTTGGTTCAATATTTCAGTTTCATGAGCTTCCAGTGTTGCTTGTAGCTGGTCTCATCAATTTTGGTGTGAAAAATCAAGTACCAAAAGTCTCTTTCAAAATTACTACTAGGGAATTGATGTCAGTTTTCTCTCATAAGTTTGCTGATATTATATTTTTTGAATATTTGTATATTTTTAAATAATATCATATTGTATTAATTATCCATCCATTCTTATTTATATAGAGCTTCCACCAAATTCCTACATGATTGCATGCAGAAATACTCAAGGTTTTGAAGAAGGAGAAAATTGTGCATCTACCATCTTGGTAGAGCACACTCTTGTATATGATATGAAAATATCTGTATCTGATATGATATTATTTTTATCTTATATGATATTACTTGGTTCATGTTTTAATTTTCAAGAGCTTCCATTGATGCTTATATATGGTCTCATCAAATTTGGTGTGAAAAATGAAGTACCGCAATTCTCCTTCGAAATTGTTGCTGGTTATTTGATGTTAGTATTCTTTTATGAGTTTGATGATATTATGTTTTATGTATATATGGATATTATGGAAATAATATCATATTTGAGGAGTGATCCATTCTCTCTCTTTGATCTTGATATTCTAGCAAATTCCTACATGATTCCATGCACTAATATTCAGAATTTTGAAGAAGTAGAAAATTGTGCATCTACCATCTCGGTGGAGCAAACTTTTAGATCTGATATGAAATTATTTGGATCTTATATGATCTTATTTGGATATTATATGATATTATTTGGTTCAAGTTTTAAGTTCCAAGAGCCTTCAATCATGCTTGTAGCTGATTTCATCAATTTTTGTGTGGAAAATCAAGTACCGCAAGTCTTCTTAAAACTTGTTGCTGGGGATTTTATGTTAGTTTCCTCTTTTGAGTTTAATGATATTATAATTTTTGAATAATTGGTTATTTATGAAGCTATATAATATTATGGAGCTCAATCATTCACTCTCCATAGCCCCTGGGCTTCTCTACCTATATATTTGATCACATGCTCATCTCCTCACGAAACTACTAAAGATGGAGACATTCTGCATTCGCCTGGACACTTTCTACTAAAACTTGGGATGATTTTACCTCAAATGGTTTGATTTTAAAGGCTGCAACATATAATTTTTTTGGGTGTTCCTCACATGGTTCTAATTCTCAAGCATTTTTTCTCTCTTACAAGTTGATTTCAGTGGATCTACATGGGTCTCGTTTTAATCTTCCAGTAGTCTATATTCATGATCCAATTGAGCACATTGTTCTTCTTCCAAAGAGGAATATTAATATAGAAATAATCATTTTGTTTGGATTCATAAGTTCACATGCACAGATTCATGGTTTTTCTACACAGAAGAACCAAAATACTGCTTTGTTGTTGCATAGTGCTACAAATTGCAGCAAAAGATTTTGCAAGTTTTTAACTTGTATTTCTTGATTACTGCTTATCTTGAGGGGGGGGGGGTTTCCCATGAGGTTTTCCCCTATTTCCACGGTTCTATTAACAATAATTTTTATATTTTATATTATATATGGGTGACTTATGGCCTTGTTTCCAAGGCCCATAGTTTTCCAAGTTAGGATTCAAGGGGGGTGTTAGGATTTATAATCCTCCCTTGAGAAAACTATCTATTATATTATTTTACCCAAGATTAGGAGTTTTATTTTATTATTTGGGTCCACTTGGCCTAATGGAGCCACATGTACCATTTACTAGAGTGTGGGGAACATCGATAGAGGACAACTTCCACTGACTGCACTAACATGCATTAATGTAGGAGCCTCCTAGGACAATACTTACATTTTAGGAGCCAATGGGAGTTCTGACACCAACCTCCTTTAGTTAGTTGGAGTTGGAACTAGTTAAGCTTAGTTATTTTCTAGTTACTTTCAGTTAGATCACAATCAGCTCAGTTAGTGCAAGTTAGACATGACCGCATCTGGATAAGGTGCTTTTCCTCACCTACCACTTTAGTTAGGCTGAGTTAACTGATTATAATAGATTGTGTGACTTTATTAGACATCTAGAGTTAACCACTTGGAATTCAATAGAGAGTTATACATATTTAGTTAGACATGGAGTGAGATACAGTAACATCCAGTTGGTAGATTCGAATTCATCCCCAATGATTCGAATTCTTTCCTATGTAATGAATATAATACTATAATTATCTGAGTAATACTTGTATGTTTCCTTATGATATTTCATTTGTTCAGTTTGTATAATTCATTCCTATTCACTACATCAATAATTTGGATTCTTTGCTTGATGATATAAATGGCACAACAATTCTAACACACATTTGGACCACTTAGACTAGAGATATATCAATGAAACCTGTTTGTCCACTTTTGGACTCATTTTCCATATTTTATGGAGTCATTGCACCCCTCTATGAGGTATTTATTTTATTTCCATGATTTAAGGAGATGGAGTGCACCCTCTTAATGATTTTGTAAACCTGTGTATTAATGGTCCACTACATGCCAAATATTCACCCCATGCACCCACTTCATGGATGTGTTCACACCTATTTGACTATCCTAACCTACTTTTGGTCCCTATGATTCATTGCACCTCATTATGGCACCACCTTTGGTCCCTCATATTCATTGACCCTCATTATGGTCCAATCTAGGGTTTACACTTGGCTCTATGTCATTGATGCATGAATTGGTTCAATATAAGCCTACCATTTGCAAACTAATAATATGCTTTGTTGGGCCCATTGTATTTTTTCCCATGATATTTACCCAAGGTTCTCTATTATCGGGAAATTTTGTGTGTATATTTGGAACACTTCCATAGAATATGATAGGGCTTCATCACTGATTCAGTTAGATAGGGTGCAGTAGTAGAGGTGACCGTATTTTTTTATTCATTCAGTTTACTAGCAAGTTTGTGCATTGTTTTCATTCTTCCTTGAGTTAAATGAAAAAAACATAGATGATTTTTTTATTGTTGAAATTTCTTACTAGACTCTTTTATTATTTTAAAGTTGTGATTTATTATTAGCTATTGTTATCACTTTACAATTAATGTATTTGTTTTCATATCTAGGAATGATCTAGTTCGTTCCCATGTGCACGATGGGGAAGACAATTGAATGAATGAGTCAAGCTCTCTTATGGTGGAAGCATAGAAAAAGAACAACTAAATAAGGAAATACAATATATCGATAGAAAGTATGCGCACAGAAAATATGCAATAATTCAAACCAAAAACTTATTTTCAATGAAAGATGGATCAATATGACTCATTGAATTCATCAATTGAATTGATTGATGTATACTACAATAGTGTACATGTTTATATAGAATGATGAGACACTTGGGTGACTACTTGTTATGTTCAGTGACAAAATAAGGTATAATGATTTGAAAGTTCAACCGTCGCAGATGATTAGAAGATAGAGATATAATATTTTGATGTTCAACAGACATTGATGTCGACAATGCATGTGAAGATGTTGTATGTTGAGTTGTTTGTGTCAAGGCTCAGACTTTTCTAAGCCGATGTTGAACCTATTGAAGCAATCGAAGTAGTCGAAGTGCTAGACATTTTCGAAGTTTGAAAACATGCCAAGTGCTGGTTGGATCATTCCTCCTTCCTTATGAAACAATGGTATCCATTGTGTATTCTTTAAGGTGAGGAATCTTGTTGGCTATTTCAGTAGTAGAGTACCATTTTCCTTGTGTAGGGATATGTCCATGTTTATCCATTTGAAACAAGAGAATGGAGTTCCTCCTGGTATGGTGTTTTCATCGTCCCACAATGGTATCGTAAATGAGAGGTTCCTA
This sequence comes from Pseudotsuga menziesii, assembly GCA_001517045.1. Classification (NCBI taxonomy): domain Eukaryota; kingdom Viridiplantae; phylum Streptophyta; class Pinopsida; order Pinales; family Pinaceae; genus Pseudotsuga; species Pseudotsuga menziesii. The sequence goes on along the minus strand of LPNX011005006.1, from coordinate 218,856 downwards.
AACATCTAGATGAATGTCTTTGATTTATGTTGTTTGCAAGTCATTTTATTCCAACAATGGTGCATGGTATGGTCGAAGTAGATCTACATTAAAGACTGGATGTAGGCCAAGGAATGCAGGAATGTTGAGTTGAAAAGTGTTTTCTCCAATGTGTTTAATGATTCTATATGGACCATATCGCAAATATTTCAACCTTATATATGGCCCAGTGCAGCGCTCGTTCTTTAGATGTAACAAGACATGATCCCCAATTTGGAATGAAAGAGAAATATGATGCTTATCATGTTGGGCCTTATCTTTTTCATTGTCTCATTGCAACATTCATGTGATTTCTTCTGGATGCTGTAGATTTGATCTCTGAACTTTAATTCTTTCTCAAATTATCATCCTTCAAAGTTGGTTTCATTCAATTGTGTCGAGGAACTAATCAAGTCGATAGGAACCAAGGGTTCAAATCTATAATAGATCTCAAATGTACTCTTTCCCCTAGAACTGTGTTGTGAAATATTGTAGCTCTATTGTATTTATGGAAGGTTGTCATCCCATGTTCAACTATGCTTGTGGTTGTACATGCGAAGCAATTGCACTACCAAGAAATTTAAAACTTACATATGTCCTTCTGTCTATAGATGAAAGGCTATTGACAAAGAAAGTATCATATCGAGCTGTTGCTAGAGAGTTCACCAAAAGGTGTTGAACAATACAACATCTCTGTCAAAAGTGATGGTCGTTGAGAGGCCATAATGTTTCCACACATGTTTGAAGAAGAGCTCAGCAGTTTGTTCTGTTATCGTAGTCTTCTTGCGCGATATGAGTATAGCCATTTTGGAAAATGTGTCGACTACTACTAAGATCATGTCATTTTGATGTTTAGTAGTAGGATATCTTGTCAAGTAGTCCATAGAAATAGATTCCCATGGTCGACTAGGAACTGGGATGGGTGTGTACATTCCTTGTCATCCATTCGACAGTTTAACATTGGCACAAACTACACATGATCAAATGTACTTGTTGATTCCATATTTAAGTGAAGTCAAATAAAAATAATTTTGGAGGATAACAAGTGTTTTTGTGACTCCAAAATTTCTTGTAGTCTTGTTGTAGTGTGTATCCCAAATGAGCTTCTATTGGTGCTCATTAGTCTGTACAAAAAATTGGCCAAGCTTGTATAGCAAGGTGTCCTTCAGGAAGTAGTCGGTAGTAGACAATATTTCGGCCAAAAGTTGTTGATAATTTGTAGATAAGTCATAGTCTACCGAATAAAATTATGGCCAAGTAGTGGTGTAATAACCTTGCATACTCATCACAATAGAAAATAGAGTAATGGGTGGTAGGTTGACACAATCAGTTGCAGCATTGGATTTTCCTTTCTGATATTAAATTACCAACTAAAATTATTGCAGGTAATCAATCCACTTGAGTTGTCGAGTTGTTTGTAGTTTTGACTAGGATGAGGAAAAGTGTAAAGTATTATGGTCAGTAAAAATGACAATTTCATTGCCAAGAATGTAGCATCTCCATTGCTTAAGAGCTTGCACAATGGCATACAGTTCTTTTTCATATGTCGAAATACTTCCCAACAGTGTCGTTTAAAGTTTTAGAATGAAACATAGCTGGGTGATCTGACTTAGTGATCACTCCACCGAGGGAATAGTCCGATGCGTCTATCTCAATCTCAAAGGGATGATGCAAATTAGGTAACACAAGAACTGGTGCAGTACAAATCTTGTTTTTTAGTTGTTCAAAATCTTGTTCTTGTGTTGATGTTCATTTGAAGAAAGTTTTCCCATTTCCCTTAGTCAACTGATTCAAAGGCCATGTGTTGTGACTGAAGCCGAGTATGAACCGTCGGTAGAAATTCACAAAACCAAGAAAAATTCTCAGTTCATGAATGTTTTGAGGAATGGGCCAATATTTAAGTATATGTACTTTTTCTAGGTTGACATGAATTCCTATGAAGTCAATCACATACCCCAAATATTTGATGTTGGTCATCACAAATGAGCATTTTTCCATGTTCATATATAGTTGATCTTGTTGGAGAGTGTCAAAGTTGTCTCACATGTTATTACCATGATCGACTAAAATCATGATATTGTCGAGAAAGACGATGACACACTTGTCGATGAAGGGTCTTAGAGGGTTATCCATATATCTCATGAAGGTTCCATGTGCATTGGTTAAGCCGAAAGGCATGACTAACCATTCAAACAATCCTTCCTTGGTATTGAAAGTCTATTTCCATACATAGGTGGACTCGATCGGAATTTGATGATATCTCAACTTAAGTTCAAGCTTCCTAAAAAACTTAGCACCATTTATATATTCAATTAGTTCATTTATCCTTAGAAGAGGTTATCTTTTCTTTACCAAAATTTTGTTGAGAGCCTGATAGTTAATGCACATGCACCAAGTCCCATCTTTCTTTGGAACTAGGATGACTACTCTTTCCCCTAGAACTGTGTTGAGAACAATTGTAGCTCTATTGTATTTATGGAAGGTTGTCATCCCATGTTCGACTATGCTTATGGTTGTACATGCGAAGAAGTTACACTACCAAGAAATTCAAAACTTACGTATGTCCTTCTGTCTCTAGATGAAAGGTTGTTGACAAAGAAAGTATCGTGTCGAGCTGTTGCTAGAGAGTTCGGAAAAAGGTGTTGAAAAATACAACATCTCTGTCAAAAATAATGGTTGTCGAGAGGCCATAATGTTTCCACACATGTTTGAAGAAGAGCTCAGCAGTTTGTTCTATTATCGTAGTCTTCTTGCGTGATATGAGTATAGCCATTTTGGAAAATGTGTCAACTACTACTAATATCACGTCATGCTGATGTTTAGTAGTAGGATATCCTGTCAAGTAGTTCATAGAAATAGATTCCCATGGTTGACTAGGAATGGGAATGGGTGTGTACATTCCTTGTCATCCACTCGATAGTTTAACAATGGCACAAACTACACATGATCAAATGTACTTGTTGATTCCATATTTAAGTGAAGTCAAATAAAAATAATTTTGGAGGATAACAAGTGTTTTTGTGACTCCAAAATGTCCTGTAGTCTTGTTGTAGTGTGTATCCCAAATGAGCTTCTGTAGGTGCTCATCAATCTGTACAAAAAATTGTCCAAGCTTGTATAGCAAGGTGTCCTTCAGGAAGTAGTCAGTAGTAGACCATGTTTTGGCCTAAATTTGTTGATAATTTGTAGAGAAGTTGCATTCTACTGAATAAAATTATGGCCAAGCAGTGGTGTAATAACCTTGCATACTCATCACTGTAGAAAATAGAGTAATGGGTGGTAGGTTGACACAATTAGTTGCAGCATTGGATTTTCCTTTCTGATATTTAATTACCAACTGAAATTATTGCAGGCAATCAATCCACTTGAGTTGTCGAGTTGTTTGTAGTTTCGACTAGGATGAGGAAAACTGTAAAGGATTATGGTCAGTAAGAATGACAATTTCATTCCCAAGAATGTAGCATCTCCATATTAAGAGCTTGCACAATGGAATACAATTCTGTTTCATACGCCTAAATACTTCCCAACAGTGTCGTTTAAAGTTTTAGAATGAAACATAGCTGGGTGATTTGACTTAGTGATCACTCCACCGAGGGGATAGTTCGATGCATCTGTCTCAATCTCAAAGGGATGATGCAAATCAGGTAACACAAGAACTGGTGCAGTAAAAATCTTGTATTTTAGTTGTTCAAAATCTTGTTCTTATGTTGATGTTCATTTGAAGACATTTTTCCCATTTCCCTTAGTCAATTGACTTAAAGGCCATGCGTTGTGACTAAAGTCGAGTATGAACCATCGGTAGAAATTCAAAAAACCAAGAAAACTTCTCAGTTCATGAATGTTTTGAGGAATGGGCCAATATTTAAGTATATGTACTTTTTCTAGGTTGACATGAATTCCTACGAAGTCAATCAGATACCCCAAATATTTGATGTTGGTCATCACAAATGGGCATTTTTCCATGTTCATATATAGTCGATCTTGTTGGAGAGTGTCGAAGACTTGTCGAAGTTATCTCACATGTTATTACCATGATCGACTAAAATCATGATATTGTCGAGATAGATGATGACACACTTGTCGATGAAGGGTGATAGAAGGTTATCCATATATCTCATGAAGGTTCCACGTGCATTGGTTAAGCCGAAAGGCATGACTAACCATTCAAAAAATCCTTTCTTTGTATTGAAAGTCTGTTTCCATACATAGGTGGACTCGATCGGAATTTGATGATATCTCGACTTAAGTTCAAGCTTCGTAAAAAACTTAGCACCATTTATATATTCAATTAGTTCATCTATCGTTAGAAGAGGTTATCTTTTCTTTACCAAAATTTTGTTGAGAGCCTGATAGTCGATGCACATGCACCAAGTCCCATATTTCTTTGGAACTAAAATGACTACACTTCTACAAGGAGAGGCGATGGGGCATATATTACCTTTGTTGATCAAATCCTATATTTTCCTACAAATCTCTTCGTTCATGAGATTGTATCTTCCATAAACATATGTGTTAGGTAATGAAGAACGAGGAACAATTTCAATGGATTGTTTTACCTGAAAATGAAGAGGTACTCCATTCGGCTCTTGAAATATGTTTCAGTATTTCTTAAGAATGTGGTCGATCTATTGTTGCTATCAGGATTTGTGTTGGTCGATGAGTCGACTTAATTCTAAAGATTTCCTGGAATACTGAGGCTTTATCATAATTAGTATGAACTTCTGAGCATGATTAATAAGCTTCTTTTTCTTTTTGGAAGTTATCATAGAAACCGTTGATGTGGGTTTTCGCTTTGGTATGTCATACTATTGATTCTGAATTTTTGAAATCACCTTCTAAGGCCATGACTGATACGTACCATGTCGATCCCATAAGTAAGGTTTCCCAAACACATCGTCGATTATGGAAAGAGGTTCCATGTCACAGAGTACTTCATCTTCAAAAGGATTAATGAAGTAGGTGAGTATGCATTGGTGAATGATCCTTGGTTACTGACAATCCTTCATCCAAGTGATATTGTAAGGATGAGGATGTGGAGTGGTGACAAGAGCTAATTTCTTCACAAGTTATTCCAAAATGAAGTTCTTCTGGCTACCAATATACACAATAAGAAGTAATGAATCTTTCAAAACCTGTATCTGTGAATGGAACATGCACTCTCATTCCTCTTCATCGACTTTAGTCGAGGTTGTCAGAGTGGTCAAATTAGAAGACAAGAAGGTTGATGCAATTGGATAAGATTCTACCAAGGTTCTGTTGGATAAGTCGGATGTTGATAATTTATCAAAAAATGTATTTAGAGCTTTGCATTCTGACATATCATGCCATGTTGAATTGTGATAATCACATAATTTCCCAGTAGGAGATTGCTTGCTGCAATCCTTCTTGTCTTTATGAACATTCCTCTTGTGATGATTAGGCTTTGGTAGATTCTGCTGAGAAGGGTGCTTAAAATTGTTGGATTCAACTTGTAACTTATTGTTAGATGTTTGACCTATTGGCTTGTTCACGAAACATGTTTTTCCTTTTTGTTTAGATTCAATCTTACTGGCATAATGAAATGCATCTACAAGTGTACTGGTAGTCAAAAAAACCATCTCTTATTGAATGTACGGGGATAATTCACTGACATACTTCAAGAGAAACAATTTCTCTTCTTCTTGGAGGCCAAGTCTAGCCATGAGTCGATAGAACTTGTCGGTGTAACTCTGCACTGACTTGTTTTTCTATTTCCTTAGCTGCTACCACTTCTTATACTGTTGTTCAAGATACTTGGGTGGGTAGAACTCCTTTTGGATGTGTTCAACAAATTTTACCCACATTTATATGGGGACGCATTCTTTTTCCATCTTTGTCGATAATTTTTCGGCCAAAAATGTATGGAGCTTGACATATTTAAGGATGCAATGGTGATATTTTTTGCTTTAGATATTTGATTCACAAAGTAGTACGATCCTAGTTGTTGTACCCAATTATCAACGGATTTTGTCTCAATATTTCCTTCAAGTTTTGGTATGTCTAGATTCATTTGCACTTTGAAGGGGATAATTTTATCAAAGTGTCGCCACGTTGAGGATTCTCTATAGTTTGAAGTGAATCGAAAGAGAATATCTCTGAACTGGGTGAACATTTCGATCCGGTGGTGAGCCAGTGATTTTTCTATGTGTTTGTCTGTCTCATTAGTTTGATTTCTATTGTCTGCTTCTTCGACCATCTTTTCTGAAGTCGAAGGAAATGTCTCCTTGTATTGTTGAGTTGGAGAGCGTGCTTGAACAAGCATAATTTAAATAGATTCAATGCAAGTACTTATGTAAATTAATATCTTAATCAAGATCAAGCTCTAAATCATGCTCTTGTACCAATGATCCATGCCATTCCTAGGTGCATGATGGGGACAACAGTCAAGTGAATGAGTCGAGCTTTGTTATGGAGGAATCAGAGAAAAAGAACATGTAAAGAAGGAAACACATATATCAATAGAAAGTATATACACATACAATATGCAAGAATTCAAGCCAAACACTTGTTTTCAATGAAAAATGGATCAATATGACTGATTGAATTTATCAAGTCAATTGATTGATGTATACTACAATAGTGTACATGTTTATATAGAATGTTGAGACGCTTTGGTGACTACCCCTTATGTTCAATTACAAAATAAGTTATAACAGTTTAGAATTTCAACTGGTGTAGATGACTGGAAGATAGAGATGTACTCTGTTGATGTTCGACACTCATCAATGTTGACAATGCATGTTGAAATGTTGTATGTCGGGTTGGCTTTGTCAAGGTACGGACTTGTCAAAGATGAAATTGAACCTATTGAAGCAGTCGAAGTGCTAGAATTTGTTGAAGTTTGACAACATGCCAACAACTAGTTGGATTAAGGAAACATAATCAGTTTAAGAGACCCCTCAATTGTTTTTCTAGTCTTATTGGTTTAATACTTGCAGGTATCATCACCATTTAATACTTAGTGGTGAATCAGTAAGTTTGATGTATAAGTTGGAGTTTGTCACTACAAACAATACAACATAATATGAGGCATTGTTGTTGGGATTAAAAGTTGCAAATGATATGGGCATTCAACAACTTTCTATGTATGGCAACTCCAAATTAGTTGTCCAACAAGTAAGGGACAATTATCAAGTAAAGCAAGATTTGTTGAAAGTGTACATGATTGAGTTTTGGGACATGATGGATTATTTATTTATAGCATTTAACATTTCCTATATTCCTAGAGATCATAACAAGACTATTGATTCACTTGCTCTGGCAGCCACTCATTTTAAAATTCCAAAAACAACTCATTTAATGTATCCCATAGAGGTCAGAAACAAACCTTCAGTTCTTGATAATATCAAATAGTGGAGGTTTTTGAGGATGACTTGGAGATTAAAAGATTGTTAGAATTGACTGGTGAGTTCTCTAATTCTTTAATTGTTCAAGAGCAGGATGATGGAACTGAAAATGCTAAGAAATATGTAGAAAATGAAATTGTTGGTCATAAAATCATTGAGCTAAAAGGTAATTTTATTCCCAAGGGTTTGGTTCCCCTTGAAAGGATTTTTTCAAAAGATGACACTCCATTGAAACTAGCTATGCATTCCTTAAAAGAGAATACTATGGTCTGTAATATTGGTATAAAGGAGCAGCCTAGGATAGTGAAGATTTCTAAAGCACTTTCAGTAGAGCAAAGAGAAAGTACATTAAGTTGTTGAAAGAATATGTTGATATTTTTGCTTGGTCATATGAAGATTTACAAACTTATGACACTAGTATTATTCAGCATAAAGTGCCTTTGAAGCCTAATGTAAAACCATTCAGACAAAAACTAAAAAGAATCAATCCTACATTATTTCATGTCATAGAAAAAGAGGTTAAACAATTATGGGATGCAAAAATCATTGTTCCACTTAGATACTCATCATGGGTAAAAAACTTAATTCCTGATAGGAAAATGAATGGGGAGATAAGGTTGTGTGTAGACTTCCATAATATGAATAGGTTCTCACTCAAAGATAATTATCCATTACCAAAAATTGAGAAAATCTTACAGAAGGTGGTGGGTGCTCAAAGGATTTCAATGGTTGATGGATTTTTTGGGTATAAATAGATTGCAATGCATCCAGATGACCCAGAAAATATATCCTTCACAACCCCTTTGGGTACCTTCATGTACGATAAAATTCCATTTGAATTGGTTAATGATGGGGCCACCTTTCAAAGGGCTATGGATATATCGTTTGTTGGGGAGAAAGAGAAGTTTTTTGTGATTTAATTGGATGATATTATAGTGTTTTCATAGTCTAATGAAGAACACCTAAAGCACCTCAAACAAACTTTATTAAAATGCAAAAAATATGGATTGTCACTAAATCCAAAAAAGTCTCATTTTGCTTTGCAAGAGGGTAAGATATTAGGAAATTTGGTTTTAGCTGATGGGATAAGGATTGATCTAGAAAGAGTCAAGGCCATTTTAAAAATCAGTTTGCCTAGAAGTAAGACGGATGTGCAATCTTTTATTGGAAAAATTAATTTTTTGCGTTGGTTTCTACCAAATTTTCTGAAACTATTAAGCAGATCACAACTATGTTGAAGAAAGTTCAATAAGCATAATGGGAAACAAAGGCCATGAATTCATTTGAGAATATAAAGCAATCTCTTACACAAGAATCGGTGCTAGTGAGCCCTGATTTTTTGAAATATTTTCTGACCTTTTCTTTTGTATCAAAGGACACAATAGCTGTTGTTTTGTTACAGAAAAATGATGATGGATTGGAGCAGCTAATTGCATTTTTCAAAAATACCCTCAGGCATTCAGAGTTGAAGTATAGTACCTTGGAAAACCAAGCTTATTCACTAGTAAATGAATTAAAATTTTTCATAATTTATGTCTTGCATTCAAAAGTCATTGCTTATGTTCCCAATGCTGCCATTAGGGATATTTTAACTCAGCCTGATAGTGAAGGGAAACAAGGAAAATAGATTGTTAAGATAATAGAGTATGATGTAGAAATCAATCCTACTAATTTTGTGAAAGGACAAGGTCTAGCAAATTTATTGGCTGATTCGAACTATGAATCTTTAGGCCTTCATCTGATGGCAGAACAACTTGTATAGGAAGAATTACAAGCTGAGCAAGAGAAGGAAAATATTATGGAGTAGTGTGTAGAATCTACATGGTATGCAGACATTGTTCATTTCTTATTGTATTTGCGATGTCCTGAACATCTAGAGAAAAAGGTAGTTAGGTCATTGAAATTAAAAGCTACTAAATACTGTTTAGTAGATCGGCAGCTATATTGGAAGGATCCAGGTGGTATTTTGCTTAGATTTTTAGACAAATTAGAGGTTTAAGAAGTAATTTCATAATTACATGAAGGTGCTTGTCAAGGACACAAATACCAAAAGGCTACTGCTTATAAACTTTTGAGGTCTGGATATTATTGGCCTTCTCTATTCTCTGATGTATATTGGCAAGTCAGAGCTTGTATTCCTTGTCAAAATTTTTCTAGTAAATAGAAGGTTCTTTCTTTACCATTGAAACCCATTGCTGTAAATGCCCCTTTTCAGCAATGGGGTTTAGACTTCATAGGTGAGATAAACCCTACATCTTTGGGAAAGCATATATGGATCCTGATAGCCACTGATGTTTTCACCAAATGGGTGGAGGGAATTCCCACTAGAAATGAAAATGATAAGGTGATAATTAGTTTAATTCAGGAGAATATTCTTAGCTGGTTTGGCTATCCTAAGAGGTTACTAACTGATAATGCTAAATTCTTTAACTCTAAACCTATGGTTGCATTTTGTGAATAAAATGGGATTTTCTTGAAGCATTTAACACCTTATTATCCTTAGGGGAATGGGTTGGAAGAATCAACAAATAAGAATCTTATTCAGAGCATCAAGAAGTTGTTGAGTCAAAATAAAAGTTCATGGGATTCCATGTTAAAATATGCACTTTGGGAAGATAGGATAACAACTAAGAAAGAAATTGGAACTTCTCCTTTTCAGTTAGCATATGGCACTGCTGTGGTATTTCTACTTCAGCTAGGTATTCCAGTGATGAAATTATTTCAATATGGTCTTGAGGAACCTAGTGATATTGAGAGGATAATTTATGCACTGATTGAACTATAGCAGGAACGTGATGCTGTGGAATAAAAAGCTCAAATACACAAAAGGAAGATAAAAGAAAGTTTTGACAAGAAGATAAACAAAACACTTTTTCCTCTGGAGATATAGTACTAAGATGGGATGCTAGAAGGGAAGAGAAAGGTAAGCATGGTAAATTTGACAGTTTGTGGTTTGGTCCTTTCATAGTCTTAAAACTTTTGGAGAACAATACCTTCATATTGTAGACTTTGGAAGGTGAGGAATTATCCAATCCACTAAATGGATGATTCCTCAAACACTTTTATAGCTATTGAGGGTAAGAAATGTGTTACTTCATTGTATGTATCGGTGTGATAGAGATTGAGTAAAGACTCCATAGCCCAATGGATGTTTTGTAGAGTAGAAGATAGTTTTAGTTAGGTGGTAGAAGGCACTATTCTATAGGTTCTTGAAGCCTCACAAGGAGGACTTCATCCCGCAATAGGAGCCAGATGTTATAGCTAGTTTTTTTTTTAGATTACATGTTTTTCATTTTCCCCAAAGCATTGTTTTCTTATTTATTTTAAATTTTAAAGTTTGGTTTTGAGGTATTAGAAATTTTGAGCATATTTTTATTTGATTTCATGTAATTTATTTTTTAATTTACTTTGTTTTGTTGGTTTTATAGTTTTTATGGGCTTATTAGGTGTATATATTTCTGAAAAGTCAAAAAAATCTATCATAAGGTTTGATCTAAGTTGAATTATATTACCTAACCCTTTGTTTTGGAGCCATTTGTCAAAAAAATTCATCAGGTGGATTCTTGTAGTGCAAAAGGGAGAAACCGTGAGCTAAAGCACTACAAGAAAATCAAGGCATTTGAAAATTATCATATCAACTCCCGGGTTGTTCAAAATTGCAAATGATGGAGGTTTTACATCCGTAAAGACAAAATGATACATGTATAGGCCTAAATAATCATTATGACAAGTGTGAAAGATAGGGTAAAGATATTCCAGGTGAATCCCAACTAGCTGAAGTCTTGAAGAGTGGAAATTTCTTAAGTATTTATGATAGCGCATTATTGAGCATTTTTAAAGGAAGTGATGAGTTTGATGGGCATATAAGAAGCTTCAAAGATCATGGTTATACCTGTCAGTAGTTCGTTTGACGAAATTGTGAAGAAAGTGGTTAAAGATTTGGGTGGTTGCATAGTAAGGTACTAGGAGCTTCTAAGCATCCATTGAAGACATCATACCACAAACATAGGAGGTTAGCTCATCATCACCATAACTGTATGCTCAGGTAGTGAAATTATTGACCAGGATTAGGGGCAGCATTGACATACTCTTATGACATTTTAAAAAATTGTAATCCTCGGAAATACGATTTATTTGAGTTATTAATCTCACTGTTTAGAGAATAATTTTGAATTTTCCTAAGCTATTTAAAAGAAGTATACAGTTAGGGTTTAGTGCAGAGAGATGAAGCGGAGTGGCAAAACCAACAAGGCCAAACCTTCTAATATGGGTTGGGATAAAATCTTTCCTAAATGTGCAAAATTGTTCTAGAGATCTGGTTGATTTAAATATTTTGAAAAAATTGATGGTTATCATTCTAAAGTATTATATGGGTTTTCCCAAGGATTGGAGAAAGATACGATTATGTTCAATACCCTTAAAATTGATTTAAGTACAGAGCTGATAGCTGAAGCAACATATATTGTAGATGAGGGTGAATTTTGGTTTTAAAAAGTGCCATTTACCTTCACTTAAAAGGATTTCCTATTTCTTAAGGTTGTAGCAGATTGGTGCAAGGGTGTGCATGTACAGAATTTCAAACCTAAGTGAAGGGAGCCTACAAATTTTTTACAGAGTTATATAAATTTTGAGGGTATATTTTCTTATGTCTACAAGTATCACATCATATTTATACATCATCTAAACCAAGAGTCGAGGATTAATCTTCCCTTTTTCTTCCTAAAGAGCCTGCAGAAAATTTCAAGTAGGGTAAAGCAACATAAAGATCATATGAAGGAATCTATATTCCACCATGGACTCATAAAACTGATCATTTGTACTGTGCTTCAGAAAAAGGGTAAAACTTGGGACTACTTCTTGTTCTGGTTAGAATTTTAGAGTGAAAAAGAGGACCAATAAAAAAAGAGACAGATGAATAAAATTCACATCCTGGTTAAAATATTGAAGAAGGAATTGATTGTTGAGTCAGTAGAAGAGAATGCTCAAGAGGAGTCTACTACTTAGAAGCACGAAGAACCTGAATGTGGAGAGCAAAGAGAGATTGATGAAGATAATTAGATAAAAGTTTCTGAAAATCTAGAAGAAGTTCAGGTAGGAGGTTTGAAATAGGAAGAAGAAAAGAAATCAGTTGAACATGATCAGGAATTCACTAATATTTAAGAAAGCCTAATAGATGTTATTGTTCCAGCCAAGCTTCAAGCTGAAAACATACAAATTCCAAGTAAAAAGTTCAAAGGAAAGTCAATGGTTGAATCAAAGAATGAAGGTTTATTAATTTCCAGTATAAAGTTTCATGGGAATTCTTATGCAATGATAGGAGAATCAAATTGGAGACCCAAAACAAGAGCAAAGAATAAGTTGAGACTATATATGAAAAATATTTTAAACCCTAGATTGATGAAGGAAAAAAATTACTATAATACTAGATTCCTCATCTCAAGAATATTTTTAAGAAGATGAAGACCAAAATTCTCAGCGAGTAGATAGTAATAAAGAGGATTTATTGACTATGAAATCATCTTCAGTAAAAAATAGAGCTATAGAATAGTCAAAATATTCCATTATTAAAGAAGATAGCTCTCAAAAGGTTCTTGTAGCAGTAGCAGATCAGCAATAAGAGGATGATGATGCAATTTTCAAGAAACTGAATATCCCCTAGTTATTAGAGAAAGCTTCTTCATTTCAAGAGGGTAAATGCATAGACTCGGAGAATGAAAATCTTTAGAAGGTTGTTAAACAGTATAAGTATCAAGTTGATTTTATTAATGAAACAAATGAGGGTTTGATTATGGAAAATAGGAGGTTAAGAGAATATCTTGAAGATATTAACACACATTATCAGGAGTTAATTGTGGTTTCAAAGGAAACATTAAAAAGGAAGAGGCAGAGTTAAGACAAATTTGAGGAGTTGAATAAAAAAACCCAAGATTTAACTCAACAAAATCAAGAACTTTCAAGGAGAGTTGAAGACTTGGAAATAGAGAAACAAAGAACCAAAAGAAAATCACAAGATCTGGAAGGGATAGCACTTATGGCTGAAGCAGCCAAAAATCTTTAAAAGATCATTTCTGAGAGGTGTCCTATAGTTAATTTTTGTAAAGATAATAGTTTATTTTGTAAAACAATCAGTTTAGTAGAAGTTTCAAGAACTTGACCTAAAAGTTAGTTATGTAGTTGTGTAACTATTTTTGGGATGTAATGAGGATAAAAGAAAGAAATTAGATGGTATAGGTGTTGGAGTTTTTTGCAAGGGGAGGCTCAAAATCTACTGTGTCAAGCTAAGATTCAAACTCTCAAGTAATTTTCCAGACTGATTATGATATATGTGACTGATTATGATATATATCACTGATAAGCCCTTATTATTTTCATTACTAATTTCATTAATGGTTTGTTAAATCACTCAATGTGCAATTTGCTTCTTGTATAATGTCTTATTGATGAAATTATTGTAGGTTGTGGGTGAAACTCAGTCAATTTTGTTTGTTCTTTTTGGTTTATTTGTTATATATGATTCATCTCAGTATCTGATCTTTATATGATTTAGTACTTGTTTTAGCTTGTTTAATGTTACCCTCTTGTTTATGAAAATTTTGGACCAAAACAATACAAAAAGATAGTTTTACTTTGTTTCATTTTAGATATTGTGTTGGATTGTTCTTCTTGTAGTCTAGAACAATTTCTGGCACTAACATAATGTATAAATGAACCTATCGAGATAGTCCTCCAAGCTCTCGTATTGTTGTATCTTGAATATATCATGTCGAGAGTCCTTAGGTTTGCAGTATTCTTGATATTTTTGCAAGAATGAGTTTTTCATATCATCCTGAGTCCTAATAGTATATTCTCCTAATCCCACGAACCATATCAAGGAAAAATCATTTAGTGTAGTGGAAAAGAGTTTTAGTTTGTGAGCGTCTTGTAGATAATTATAACTCCTACAAAGGATATCGAACTCGAACAGGAATGTGTTTGGGTCCTCATTGCTTTTTCCATAGAAAGTAGGTAAGGAGGAAGGAGGGATATTTTTCATAGTTAAATCCTACATTGTATCTAATATAGGGAACCCAAAAGTAGCCTTAGTTCAAATTTCCCCTTCTCCTTCTTCATTTCTAACTTAATCATGATCTTCATTTTCTCCCCATATCTCCATATAAGCTGGATTATTAACATAAATATATTTAGGAGGATCCTTTTGAGGTGATAATGGAGCGTCCCAACATTCTTTTTCAAGAGAGATATTCCTCTGATTAACCATGTTTTTATTGAATCCTAGAGGGATAGTAGGTTCTACGGTAGAAGTTTCAATTTGTGAGATAACTGGATCTACTGAGGTTCCAAAGAGAGATTTTACTTGAGCAGGATCAACAAATTCAAATAAATTCAGATCTCCTACTAGTGAGAAAGTTGTGTTAATTGTATTTGAAACTAGTTGAGGGATATAGGTTTCTAATGGTTGATCCACTTAAACTTCCTCAAGAATGGAGTCCTTGAAACCTTCTGCCAAGATTCCTTCTCCATCTATGGCTTCTCCAGTAATATATTCTAAGGTATTTTCCTTAGGTTTCATGGTAGAACTACTTCCTATAGGTGTCTTTCGATACCTTTCTGGTGAGTTATTATTTGGGGAATTACGTATCCTATGGTAGTTAGTAGAGACTTCAATAAATTTTTCGGCCTTGACAAATCTACCCTAAGGATCTCTAATTCTACTCATGAAATACTTTTAAACTAAAGAAAACCTTTGCTACTACTGTTGCTGGATTTGGGGGTGCCTATTATAACAGATGCACAGGTTCTTACCTCTCATCTTAAGGCTCCCCTACTACCAACCTATTAGTAAACTTCATAAATAATTCTACTCTACCTTACAGAACAACTCACCGACAACGGTGCCAAAAGTGTTGGGTGTTACATAATGTCTAAATTAATCCACCTATTCTTTAATTATCAACCAAGGTTTGTAAGCTTAGAGTTGACACAAAATATATGCGAAGGTAGAGGGTGTCGTGTAAATATTTTTAACAAACAAAAGATTTTAATATCTTTCAAAATGAAAAATCGAGTCAAACTCCTAAAAATGAAATTATTAAAGTAATTAAACTGATACAAAGTAATAAACTAAATAATTGATAATAAAATTTAAACTTAAATACAATTGACAATTAACTATTCAAATGGGAAACTAGGGTACAAGGAAAAACTTAACTTATAAGCAACTAGAAAACTTAATAAAAGAAGCAAGTAGAAAACTTGATAAAGAAAACTTGATAAAAGAAGCAAGTAGAAAACTTAATCAAAGAAATATCTTTAGGTTTTGTCCTACAAGTTCTTTCATAACACAACATAAAAGAGACAACCTGGAAACATACTAAAGAAAACACATGTAACACTAAATCCCACATACAAACGAATAAATCAAAAAGCATAAACACAAAATAATACAGTATTAAAACAAAATCAGCAATAACATTCAAGAAACAAATACAACTTAACACAAATTCAAAGCAAAAAGAAATAAGAAAAATAATAAAACTTTAATAAATAACCTAAAACAATTAAACTTTAGCTTTAATGTTAAATAAAACTAACACCTAACTGTTACAGTCAAAACATAATTCACACATTAACAAAACATAACTAAAAACAATCTTAAAATACATAAAAATACTAAAAACAAAACTAATGGCTGAATGACAGACTGAACTGTGGGTTTGAAAGGGGTGGCTGAATAAGAGACTGAACATGCTGTCCGAATGATAGGCTGAATAGTTAAAATGGTAAAAACTAACCTAAATGAACTAATCTTCAGCTGAAGTCATGCAGATGTAATTATAATGCATAAAACAATAAACAAAACTACTTATTAAGCAGATCTAACAACAAAATAAGCTTAAGAAAATTCATATACATAAGCATAAAGAAACCATTGCATATTAATAAAATGAAATGTAAACTGCATAAAATGATAATTAAAATAGAAATGAAATAGAGAAAATTTAATCTAGTTAACTTGATAAACATCAATCTATATTATCTAACTTGCAAATAAACAGAACAGTAGACTGAAAATGAAATGACTGAAAGCAAACTATATAATTCAGAGCTAAAAGGAAACTATGCGCACAGTCTAATTATCTAATTCAGAAGTAAAATTGAATTACATAAATAAAACAGATTGTGAATTAAACTAGCTACAACAAAAAAAATGGAAGAAATAAATGAGAAAAGAAACCTCTGGTTGATGAGGGGCCCTCTCAGCAATCAGCGGTGATGCTTGGCTAACTTCTACTGAAACACAATCTTCAATAGCAATACATACAACTCTTTATTCAGATGGTGGAACAGAAATACAATGTTCAAGAGTAAATCACACCAAGAACTCTTCTCCTAACTCTGCTAACTAACTGATTTTTCTAGCTAACTCCAGCTCTCTCATAGAGGCTGATATATATAATGATTTCAAGGGATGAGAAAGTCAACCCTTTAGTGATCGACTGCTCTCTAAATTTAGTCAATCTTAACAGGCACATAACAGATCGCACGCCAACTCGTAGGCATCTCCTTTCTTCAGCACAAATGGTTTGCAGAGGTGGCGCATAGGTTTCTCTTCAACGTGAACGATCTGCAGAGGTGGTGGATAGGTTCCTTCCTAAGTGCAGCAGGTGACTGATGGCAAACAGAGGAGAGTGTAGTGGCAAATATTCTAGAGAGTGGGTTGAATGCATCAATCGAGTGCATGGATGGTTGATGTGGTGGCGATCAAAGGAGAATGCAAGCCAGAAAACATCTCGAACATAGATTCATCACCCAGATGCGTGGATAATAGTTCATGTGTAGCTGTTTCATGTTTTAAACGCCCAGAATTAATTCTCAGTAGTGCGCAACTTGATGGGCGATTTGGATGGAGAGCTGAATGGAATGATGAGCCGTGAGCTGGATACGCTGGGCGTCGATCTAGGGATAACATAGTGTCTACATCAGCACGCTTTAGGATTGCAATCTACATCAGGATGTCTCAACATCTAGTAAACCAGTAGCAAGTTTCACGCAACGGGTTAGATGACAAGCTGGACGTCGATCTGGACATGCTGTTTAAAAGGAAAGTTGAATATGTTATGTTTATTAATTTAGCCCAAAAGGATTATAAAATCTGCAAACAATAATATAAATCAATTAATATATCAAATGCACTTTAATAATGTTATTTTTAATTAATAAAAACGTAAAAAATGATAAATAAGAAGATTTCATATAAAGCTTAAATACACTCATACTTGAGGCTGAATAATGACCAGTGTGTCATAAAATATACAAAAGATAATAAAATATGTATTTAAATGAATAACTTAACTGCTAAAAATGATAACAAACCTAGGATCAATAGTTAGTGAATCAAGAAAAGAATTTAAATAAGGCATTTTCCACTTAGGAACAACAAGCCTAGTAGCATGAAAAGTAGAAACAAACACTGAGTAATCAGTACCCAGTTTTGAAAGAGTGGAAAGGATTAATTGATCATGTTCTTTCTCAATCCCACCTTTATTGAGAATTAGAAGTTACTTGAACTTGGTGAAGAAACCCTCAATAGAATTGAAATTGATTTGACTCGGTGAGAATAACTCAATCTCCAATTGATGCGCTCTTAGCTCATCTTGAACTCTAGTTGAGTCCATATTTGGTTTGGAGTGGTGAAGCCATATAGGTGAAATATTATATCATGAGAAATCAAGATTCAAAGCAATCCATAGGCTTCATCCAACCTATTATTCCACTTAGCTTTATCAATTACAACATTGGGCTCAGTCTCCAAGTCTAGAGTAACTCTGTACAATCCTCTACTGCGCAATAGAATGGAAATTTTGGCTTTCCATTCGTGGTAGTTTAAGGGAGTAAGAATTATTTATGAAGGGTAATCCATATTTATGAATTTATGTGCTCAATAATAAACTCTCTGCAACCTGTAAAACAAACTAGGAGAAAATCTTGTAAGCTAGACAAGCTCTTCTTTAGAGAGGGATAGGAGACTGGATGCGCTCCTCAACTCTGTAGAAATTGATAAAACTTGATGATATGATACCATGTATAAATAATATATCAATTCTATGAGAAATTATGCTAATAACGAGGATATGAAATAGATCTTTCTACTAAGATTTCTCACAAGCATACACAGGAAAAATAGAGAGAAGAAAAGAGACTGAATCACATGAATGAAGAGTTGAATATTGGTGTGTATCCTTCCATTTAATAATTATGAATAATAGTGTACCTAAATATTACATACCTCATAGTAATATCGATTTGTATGGAGAAAACTCATAAAGCTCAAAAAGGATGACTTACCAAAATATACCAAACCCCCATAGGTGGCTAAACCACTTCCCAAATCTATCAAGGACCTTGTAAATTGGAAAAATCATGAGTGAGTTTTCAAGGATATGGAAAAAACATGCTAATCCTATAAAATGGAGGAAAATTCATGAACTATGGGTTGGCAACAAAAGAACCCAGTTTCCTAGTTTGACTACCTTTACCTTATCCATAGAAAAGAAAAAGTAGAATAAAGAAGAATCTACTGTAAAGTGTTGTATACTAATTATCGATGGTCAAAAGGTGGTCAATATCAACCCATAATTATAAATAAATAATTTCTAGGATATAGATGGCATGTATTGACTTTAAGGTGCAAGTGGATGCCAACTAATTAAGCTAGTGGGTGAATAATTAATGAAATAACGATTTATTATTTTATCCTCAATTATGAGTGGGTTTAATATATTCGAATAGATGTTTCTAAGAAGAGTTATATTCCAAAAATATGGTTGGGGAGTAGCATCTACCATCACACCTACTGTGTTGCTGGTGACAAGAGTAGCTTTCTTTGGTCTCATTCTCTGTAGTGAACCACTCACTCCATTATTGGGTAAATTTGGTGTGATGCCTATTTTGGTAGCTGTGTATATTGGAGCTCTTTAGAACATATTTAGCAAGAGTGATAAATATAGTTTGTTGGATCCTTGCAAAGAGATGGCTTACATTCCTATTGATGAGGACACCAACATATATTTCTTCTACATTTTGTCTGAAGTTTTCAAAGCCTTTGTGTATTTTATTTTCACTTTCATATTTGTTGTTTAAAATATTATAGTCAAGTATTGTTGTAGGTTTTATGCTAAGGAATAATGCCAAACTATTCCTCTCATCAGGATTTTGAATTTGATATATTGTAGGTCATTTTTTATAGTTGAAAATTGTTTCAATTTATTATATGTGATCTCATTCTCGGTTCTTTTATAGGTTCAAGGAAAAGATGCAATAGATGTGGTATGCAAACCACTGGGAAAGTCGGGTGGGGAACTGATTTAGAAATTTTTTATTTACATTTGTTTCACTTTCCAACTCCACTCCCTACCTTGGGGCCATCTTGTTGGTTATAGTATTGGCCTGGTTAGCAGTTGCAAGTTCATTGGATAGTCAGTTGACTCCATTGGTGAAGAAATACCTTAAGAGAAAATATCTGGAGGGTAAGATGTTTGCACCAAAAATAATTGCATTACCAATGAAAGAAACTTTGGACAAGAAAGGAATTCAGGAAGAGAAAGGAAATATGGTAAAAGATATTTTGAAAGAAGGAGAATTAGTGAAAGAGAATGAGGAAAAAAAAAGAGATGGATGTTGTTGAAGTTAAGTCACATGCGAGTCCAGATTCTAAATCTCATCAGAGTGATTCCCATAGAAGTTCTAGGTCATACTTCATTTCCGTTTTTATTGAAATGATCTGTGAATGTCGTGGAAATGGTATTAAGGTCTGTAATTTTGTTTCTGATATTATCTTGGCATTCTTCAGTATATATTAATTCATAAATTTTGGTGTTGTATAATTGTATACTGTGCACTTTGTTGTATTGTTATTTTAATAAATGGGCTTCTCTCTAAGGAGTCCCAACAGGAGCCCTCGAAAGATTTTGAGAAGAATCCCTATAAGTATCTTGAGCAGGAGTCGGAGTGAGAGTCCTAGGAGAATCTCAAGCAGGAGCCTGAGTAGAAGTCCCAAAAGGGTAATGAGTAGAATTCCTTGAATGAATTTGAGCAGGAGACCAAATGTGATTGCTTGAAGGGTTGTAAGTAGTATCCCAAGTGTAATTTCTTGCAGGCCTTTAAGGATGAGTCCACGAAGGAGTTTGAGTAGGAATTCACGAAAAAACATATCTCAAAGTCCTTTGAAAAGTCAAAGCAAGCCTCCAAGAAGAAGGTCATTAAGAGGATCAAGTCATAGTCCTGTTGTTGATAAGAGTACACTTCCCCATCCTAATCAAAGTTAGAATGCTACAAGAAGTACTACCTGAGAGGGTACACCTAAACGTATTTGAAGAGGTTGTGGATTAAGCCAATGTTACTCTTATGCTCGATGTTATTGCACACCATCTCGAGACCGCTCTCTGCCAAGGTCTCATTGCCTCAGTGAAAGGAATATTCCTGAAAGGGATAGGTTTGTATGCATTCATGTGTATCCCCCTGGAGCTTCAATTTCTATATTATCTGTTTCTTTATGTTAGAAACAATAATCTCATTGCCATAGAGTATTCCTTTGATATGGAAGGTTTTTCATTCATATTTAAATGGATGTTGTTCATAGTCCTTAGGAATTTATACCCATTTCCAACATCTTCACAATGATTATAGAGTAGAGTCCTATGCATTGTCATGATTGCAATTTGTTAAGTATATCCAATTCTATTCCTTCTCCCAGTGTTTCAAATCATGCATCATTTTCCAAAGAAAAATATTAAAATACAACCTCATCCTATACTCTATAGCCCCATGAATATGCTTATATCCAATTTTGTTGGGGATAATGTACATCTCCCAGTGTAAGCACTGCAACATCACCCTAGGAAGCAAATAAACATTATGAATTGGCATCACAGCATATCCTAACCATTTGTCCTTGTGGATACTCATTATCTTGATGGAAGAAGTAACTTTGCTCATCCCATGGTGGATAGGATACATGTGAAGAACCAACTAATGGGTTTATCATCCTCTTTTGATTCTCCTTATTTCTCCACTTACACATATCTCTAGGATGATCATGGTTATCTACTATATCCTTAGCATCAACACTAAGATCATTGTTGCTGATAGGTATCATATAGTGGTACACTAATGGTTGCTAGGGAATAATCATTTTTTCAATCCCATTAACCCAATTTCTTGAGTTTTTAAAAAAATTCCTAACAAAGGTTTATGGATTTCATAACTCACTTGACCATATATTGTGAACTTATAAAATCTATCATCCTTTGCTGACAATTAGATACTCAAAGTTGTGTATTGATCCTTTTTACGATTATAGAGGACTCTGTAAGTTAGATTCCCAAATTCTTAAAGGATGTTAGCTCAATGGAAGAGCATCTTCCTTACAAGCATGAGGTTGGTGGTTCGATTCCTCCATGCCCTAATGATATTATAATATCAGTTAAAAACAACTAAATTATTAACTAAAAAATTAGAGATAAGTGATCAAACAATGAGAGATAAGTGAGCAAACAAAATGACCAAAATTCGTATATAAAATTATTAAAAACAACTAAATTAGTGACCATAAAATGAGAGATGTGAAACTGGGCTTTAAAGAGGATGCAACACATGGTGCTAATGATGAAGCCAAACATGGTGTTAATATCGTAGCAAAATAAGACGCAAAACTAGGCATTAAAAAGGATCTCACATGTGGCGCTAATGATGAAGCCAAACATGGCATTGATATGGTAGAAAAATAAGACATTACTTTGGATGCAAAACATGGCGCTACATCGAAAGAAAAATATGGTGCAAAAATAGAAGAAATAGTTGGCATCATTTTGGTAGCAAAACACAATGCAAAAAAGGAAGCAAAAATTGGTGCAAATTTGGAAGAAAAAATTGACACATATTTGGAAGTAAAACATTGTGCAAAATGGGATGCCAAAGTGGTAGAAAAAATGGATGTAATATTGGATGCTATTTTGGATGCTAACATGGTGCTATTAAGGACGAAATATGGTGCTAACGAGGATGTCATTTAAGAAGTAAAAGCATACAATCACTAGGAAGAAAAATAGGACGCTATTTAAGAAGCAAACCTTGACATTGTTTAGGAAGAAAAGTTGGACGCTTTTTAGGATTCAAACCTAGACATTGTTTAGGAAGAAAAGTTGGACACTATTCTAGAAGAAAAAAAATAGTCACTATTTTGGATGTCATAAAGGATGCTATCTACGAAGCAAAAATAGACGTTTTTTGAGACGCTTTAAGTTTTGTCCATGATGCGTCCCATTTAGCATCTAGTTTGACCACTCAATGTAAAAAAAATACACTAAAAAGGGACGTTAAATGGGATGATAATTCAAGGATTTGTTGTAGTGTGTCACTGATATCAAATCTGGTTAAATCCAAAAAAGTGCATATTTTGCAGGAAAGTAGGTCTCTTGTTGGGGTTTATCATTTCAAAGGATATAATTAGGGTCGAACCCCTTAATATTGAGGAAATACATTGATTGAATCCCCCACACACTATTAGACACCTTCGTAGTTTGCAAGGGATGGCTAACTTCTCGCGGAGATTTGTTGTCAAATTTTCCAATTTGAGTAAGGGCCTCATGCACGTTTTCAAGAAAGACACTTAGTTTATCTAGGATGAGAGAACCGAGGATTATTTTGGTGAATTAAATGAAGCCTTGGCATTGAACCTTGTGCTTAGTGTACCCAACTATAGCCATGATTTATTGTTATATGTGGTCATATCTCTAGAGATGATTGGAATGGTTTTGGTTCAAGAGGATGAAGAGATTCAAGAGCATGTTATCTATTATTTTATCTAAAACCTTATTGATGTTGAAATTTTTTACACTCATGTTGATAAGATAGCCTTAGCTACCATCCATGCAGTTCAATGGTTGAGATATTACACACTCCTTCGATAGTCTTTGGTTTTGGCTCACATCAATCCATTTCAGTTTGTCCGAACCAGATGGATGATAGGGGAAAAATATAATAATTGGATTGTGATATTCCAAGAGTTCGATATCGAATTTGTTTCAGCAAATTCAAAGAAATTGTTGATCTTTACGTAGCTCATATTATAATTTCCTAGTTTGGATGAAGTTGAGATTCATGAAGACTCTTTTTTTTACGAGCATATCTTCCTCATTTTGATTGTAGACCCATGGTATGGATATATTATCTTTTTTTTTCAAACTTTGAAGGTCCCTCTTCACCTCTCCTAGGATGAGCATCGACGGTTACAACATGTAGCTAAGAACAACCTCATTGTTAGTGACACTTTTTATCATCGGTGGGTGGATTCCATTTTGCGTTGATGTTTGACCCACGAGGAGGTTGAGGTTGTGCTTTACTATTTCCATAGAGGGGCATGTGGTGATCATTTATCTTGTCTTTCTACATCCCAAAAAGTTTTGGTAGAAGGTTATTTTTGGCCGTCGATATTTAAATATTGCGTTAATGCGATCAAGTGGTGCCACCCTTTTTAGGTGTTTGAATGAAATATGCACTTGCATATTACCCCATTACATCATATTATTACCTTTGGTCCCTTCACCAAGTGAGGGGTAGACTTTATGGATTGCAACATATCTTCGAATAGGGGCATCATCATATTATAGTGGCTATAGATTACTTCATAAAATGTGAAGAGGATATGCCCAGTATCAAATATGATGGTGAGATAAACACACATTTCATTTTCAATCAGATTATCACTCAGTTTGGCATCCCGAGAGATCTTGTCACGGACCATGGAAATAACTTTCAAAACAAGATGATGGCTGAGCTATCTTTGAAGTTGTGGTATAAGAAAGATAATTCCTCTTCTTATTATCCTCGAGAAAATGGGTAGGTGGAAGCTACGAATAAATCCCTTAAATCCATTCTCCAAAGAACCATCACACAAAGGAAAACTAATTGGCACATCATGTTGTACCCTACTTTGTGGGCCTAATAGACCACGGTTGAGACTGCCACTGGTTTTTCTCCATATCAATTAGTGCATGGGGTGCAGTCGATATTACTCATTGAATGTGAAATCCCTTATTTGAAGCTAGGCATAGAAGTTTTTTCTAGAAAATTCTGAGTTAGAGGAACTTTGGTCCACTTAAAGCAACTTAATGAGCATTGTCGAGATGCCTTAGTGGATCTTGAAGTAAACAACGATCGCATTAAGGCTCAATATGATAAGTCTGTCCATACCTAGAAGTGTAGTGAAGGTGACTTGGTCCTATGATATGACCAAGCTAGTGAACCATTAGGGGAAGGAAATTTGAACCCATGTGGCATGTGCCTTACGTAGTAAAACGACTGTTAGAGAAAGGTTCTTATGAGCTAGTAGAATATGAGGGGACAGCCTTGGAGGATCCTAGAAATGGGCTGTATCTTAAAAAGTACTATCTGTAATTCTCAACCAAGGTTGATGTTTTGTATACTATTTTACAGTTGCATAGTTTTGGTTTGATCTTCTTGTAGTGATTTGGTTTATTGACTTGCTTCATTTTGTTGTGGTAGATAAAAAATGTACATCAAGGAATCTAAGCTTGTGGAGTAGGGTGCTGATCATGAAATAAAATGATAGCCTTGGCCGACCACTTGAACAACCGAACCCATGCATGGGGTACACCTACTACCTTCCTTTGCATTGCCTCAGGCAAGTTCTCAAATTACACCATGGGAACCCTGTGTGTCAAACAAATGAATTTTGTGTGGATGATATGGAGTGTACGCTACACATATGTACCTAGTATATCATCACCCTGCCCCCATCAACAAAGTGGAGGGAATTCGTCTGGTGGTCTAGGACCAACATCTACATGTACATGATCAATACTAGTATATGTCACCACCCAGAAACATGTTTTTTGATTTCATCGTATCAAAAACTACAAATAAATCAAATAATTCAAAAATAAAATGAATTCGGGATTGTTACCTATATCTCTATATGTGGCTCCGTATGGTATAGGAATATCTAGATCACCGCGGAAGTCTATCTCTGCATAGGAATAGTCATCTATGGCCACGATATGTCTACACCACTAATGGAAGAAGTCAGGTGGGTAGGGTGTAGTTACATGTTATCCTCCTAGTTGTCGGATCTCATACACCATGTGGAGCAATCTAGACCCTTGGGCTAAGGCCTGATACACGCTCGAAGAGGAAGGTACTCAAAATGATGACAAAATTAAAGTTTCTTGTTCTACCCATCTTGTAGTCCGTCAATTGTTGTTTCATGTTACCCAACAAAGAGGTACTCTAACCATATATAGTCAACCTCATGCACTCGATTATGTAAAACGTGAGAGGCCTGGAAGCCTTATGTAGAGATGTTAACCCAATAATCCTCGACAATGCTAGTACTATGGCCTTGAGGACAAGGTTCTGAATAGAGTTCACTGGGACCTGACTTCCAACCTTTTCAGTGTCTAGAAGGAAGTATACAACAATTTACTCATCAATAGTGAGGCCACCTCCAATCCCATGAGCTCTCAAGTTGAATATCTCACCTCCGAGGGATAATCCAATGATAAAATATATGTACTCAACCTCAAGGCTAAGAGGAATCCCATCGATCTGAAAGGTATCTGTATCTGGATCCCAGTAATCCAAAAGCATCTTGAGGAGTCTTGGCTGAGCTCTAATTCTCCTAGGACACCAAAAATTATGCAAACCACATTCCCTCAAGGCTTGTTGGGAAACTATGTTACCTTATACTTCCCTATCTGCATCTTCGTGTTCATGTTCACGCCACTCCAAGACCATCCTGCAAGAAAAAACACAAGATTTGATGAGTTTTTTCCTTGAAATTTGGTATTCACGGCCTCATACGCGGCTTCTTCCCTAACATCCATGCATATATGTGAAAATCATGGTATTTCCTGCATATACTCAACCATATACATGACTTGATGAACTATAGCTCTCATGGGATGAGATACCAAACTAGGGGTGCTTCAAAAAAAATAAAAAATATACCACTGAAAATTAAAATAAAACCATTGAAAATATATAGTGTGGGATGTATATTTACCTGTCTCAAATGGTTCTTATTTTCGTGGCCCATAGCTTCCGGAATCAGTGTTTGAAGTTTGTGGCTCAAACTAGCTCCGATGCACTATGTGTGGTAAAAATTTTAAATGGTATGTTGAAAATGAATTTTTTTATATTTTATAATTACAACTTAGTTGAATGCGTCATGTGGCTGCTCAGCATGTTATTCTATGTTGTTGTTGTTTTCCTACCTGTGTAACAATCTTGTATCGTCTTTTTAATATATTATTAATTGTGTTAT